>JAURSC010000149.1:0-58477 GCA_030788265.1 Drosophila americana | reverse complement strand
ATATCTTGAAAAACAAAATGATTTTCATACAACTTTATTTTCGACCGATCGTTTCTATGGCAGCTATATGATATAGTGTTCCGATCTTAATAGAATTTTGCCCATATATGAGGAGTATAGTAATACTAATAAATGCCGAGTTGGTCAGATATCTTGAAAAACAAAATGTTGTTCATACAACAACTAAATTTTCGACCGATCTATGGCAGCTATATGAGGTCCGATCTTATAGGGATTTTGCATATATGAGGAGTATAGTAAAACTAATTAATGCCGAATTTGGTCAAGATATCTTGAAAAACAAAATGTTTTTTATACAACAACTTAATTTTCGACCGATCGTTCGTTTATTGGCAGCTATATGAATAAGTGGTCCGATCTAATAGGATTTTGCATATATATGAGGGTATAGTAAAACTAATAAATGCCGAGTTTGGTCAAGATATCTTGATAAACGAAATAATTTTTTATACAACAACTTTATTTTCGACCGATCGTTCCATGGCAGCTATATGATATAGTGGTCCGATCTTAATAGGATTTTGTATATTTATGAGGAGTATAGTAAAACTAATAATGACGAGTTGGTCAAGATATCTTCAAAAACCAAATGTTTTTTATATACAACTTAATTTTCGACCGATCGTTCCTATGGCAGCTATATGATATTGTGTTCCGATCCTTATAGATTTTCCTATTATGGGGAGTATAGTAAAACTAATTAATGCCGAGTTTGGTCAAGATATGTTGAAAAACAAAATGATTTTTCATACAACTTAATTTTCGATTCCCGGTCGTTTCTATGGCAGCTATATGATATAGTGATACGATCTTAATAAGATTTTGCCTTATATGAGGAGTATAGTAAAAACTAATAAATGCCGAGTTTTGGCAAGATATCTTGATAAACAAAATGTTTTACATACAACCAATTAATTTCGACCGATCGTTCCGATGGCAGCTTTATGATATTTTGGTCCGATCTTAATAGGACTTTGCATATATATGAGGAGTATAGTAAACTAGGAGTTTGGTCAAGATATCTTGAAAACAAAATTTTTTCATACAACTTAATTTTCGACCGATCGTTCATTTCTATGGCAGCTATATGATTTAGTTGTCCAATCTTAATAGGATTTTGCCTATATATGAGGAGTACAGAAAAACTAATTAATGCCGAGTTGGTCGAGATATGTGAAAAACAATTTTTTTCAACCGATCGTTCCTATGGCAGATATAGTGGTCCGATCTTAATAGGATTTTACCTATATATGAGAGTTTAATAAAAACTAATTAATGCCGAGTTTGGTCAAGATATCTTGAAAAATAAAATGATTTTCATACAACTTTATTTTCGACCGATAGTTTCTATGGCAGCTATATGATATAGTGTTCCGATCTTAATAGAATTTTGCCCATATATGAGGAGTATAGTAAACTAATTAATGCCGAGTTTGGTCAGATATCTTGATAAACAAAAAATTTTTTATACAACAACTTTATTTTCGACCGATCGTTCCATGGCAGCTATATGATATAGTGGTCCGATCTTAATAGGATTTTGTATATTTATGAGGAGTATAGTAAAACTAATAAATGACGAGTTTGGTCAAGATATCTTCAAAAACCAAATGTTTTTTTATACAACTTAATTTTCGACCGATCGTTCCTATGGCAGCTATATGATATTGTGTTCCGATCCTTATAGAGTTTTTCCTATATATGGGGAGTATAGTAAAACTAATTAATGCCGAGTTGGTGAAGATATCTTGAAAAACAAATGATTTTTCATACAACTTAATTTTTGACCGATCATTTCTATGGCAGCTATATGATATAGTGTTCCGATCTTAATAAGATTTTGCCTATATATGAGGAGTATAGTAAAACTAATAATGCCGAGTTTGGTCAAGATATCTTGATAAACCAAATGTTTTTACAAACAACAAATTAATTTCAACCGATCGTTGCTATGGCAGCTATATGATATTTTGGTCCGATCTTAATAGGACTTTGCATATATATGAGGAGTATAGTAAAACTAGGAGTTTGGTCAAGATATCTTGAAAAACAAAATGTTTTTCATACAACAACTAAATTTTCGACCGATCGTTCCTATGGCAGCTATATGAGGTCTGATCTTAATAGGATTTTGCTTATATATGAGGAGTATAGGAAAACTAATAATGCCGAATTTGGTCAAGATATCTTGAAAAACAAAATGTTTTTTATACAACAACTTAATTTTCGACCGATCGTTCGTTTATATGGCAGCTATATGAATAAGTGGTCCGATCTAAATAGGATTTTGCATATATATGAGGAGTATAGTAAAAACTAATAAATGCCGAGTTTGGTCAAGATATCTTGATAAACAAAATAATTTTTCATACAACAACTTATTTTCGACCCATCGTTCATTGGCAGCTATATGAGGTCCGATCTTAATAAGATTTTGCTTATATATGAGGAGTATAGGAAAACTAATAAATGCCGAATTTGGTCAAGATATCTTGAAAAACAAAATGTTTTTTCATACAACAACTAAATTTTCGACCGATCGTTCCTATGGCAGCTATATGAGGTCCGATCTTAATAGGATTTTGCTTATATATGAGGAGTATAGGAAAACTAATTAATGCCGAATTTGGTCAAGATATCTTGAAAAACAAAATGTTTTTTTATACAACAACTTAATTTTCGACCGATCATTCGTTTATATGGCAGCTATTTGAATAAGTGGTCCGATCTAAATAGGATTTTGCATATATATGATGAGTATAGTCAAACTAATAAATGACGAGTTTGGTCAAGATATCTTGAAAAAATAAAATGATTTTTCATACAACTTTATTTTCGACCGATAGTTTCTATGGCAGCTATATGATATAGTGTTCCGATCTTAATAGAATTTTGCCCATATATGAGGAGTATAGTAATACTAATTAATGCCGAGTTGGTCAAGATATCTTGATAAACAAATAATTTTTTATACAACAACTTTATTTTCGACCGATCGTTCCATGGCAGCTATATGATATAGTGGTCCGATCTTAATAGGATTTTGTATATTTATGAG
Source organism: Drosophila americana (assembly GCA_030788265.1). Lineage (NCBI taxonomy): Eukaryota > Metazoa > Arthropoda > Insecta > Diptera > Drosophilidae > Drosophila > Drosophila americana. The sequence goes on along the minus strand of JAURSC010000149.1, from coordinate 55,398 downwards.
GAGTATAGTAAAACTAATAAATGACGAGTTTGGTCAAGATATCTTCAAAAACCAAATGTTTTTTTATACAACTTAATTTTCGACCGATCGTTCCTATGGCAGCTATATGATATTGTGTTCCGATCCTTATAGAGTTTTTTCCTATATATGGGGAGTATAGTAAACTAATTAATGCCGAGTTTGGTGAAGATATCTTGAAAAACAAAATGATTTTTCATACAACTTATTTTTGACGATCATTTCTATGGCAGCTATATGATATAGTGTTCCGATCTTAATAAGATTTTGCCTATATATGAGGAGTATAGTAAAACTAATAAATGCCGAGTTGGTCAAGATATCTTGATAAACCAAATGTTTTTACAAACAACAAATTAATTTTCAACCGATCGTTGCTATGGCAGCTATATGATATTTTGGTCCGATCTTAATAGGACTTTGCATATATATGAGGAGTATAGTAAAACTAGGAGTTTGGTCAAGATATCTTGAAAAACAAAATGTTTTTTCATACAACAACTAAATTTTCGACCGATCGTTCCTATGGCAGCTATATGAGGTCTGATCTTAATAGGATTTTGCTTATATATGAGGAGTATAGGAAAACTAATTAATGCCGAATTTGGTCAAGATATCTTGAAAAACAAAATGTTTTTTTATACAACAACTTATTTTCGACCGATCGTCGTTTATATGGCAGCTATATGAATAAGTGGTCCGATCTAAATAGGATTTTGCATATATATGAGGAGTATAGTAAAACTAATAAATGCCGAGTTTGGTCAAGATATCTTGATAAACAAAATAATTTTTCATACAACAACTTTATTTTCGACCCATCGTTCATTGGCAGCTATATGAGGTCCGATCTTAATAAGATTTTGCTTATATATGAGGAGTATAGGAAAACTAATAAATGCCGAATTTGGTCAAGATATCTTGAAAAACAAAATGTTTTTTCATACAACAACTAAATTTTCGACCGATCGTTCCTATGGCAGCTATATGAGGTCCGATCTTAATAGGATTTTGCTTATATATGAGGAGTATAGGAAAACTAATTAATGCCGAATTTGGTCAAGATATCTTGAAAAACAAAATGTTTTTTTATACAACAACTTAATTTTCGACCGATCATTCGTTTATATGGCAGCTATTTGAATAAGTGGTCCGATCTAAATAGGATTTTGCATATATATGATGAGTATAGTCAAACTATAAATGACGAGTTTGGTCAAGATATCTTGAAAAATAAAATGATTTTTCATACAACTTTATTTTCGACCGATAGTTTCTATGGCAGCTATATGATATAGTGTTCCGATCTTAATAGAATTTTGCCCATATATGAGGAGTATAGTAATACTAATTAATGCCGAGTTTGGTCAAGATATCTTGATAAACAAATAATTTTTATACAACAACTTTATTTTCGACCGATCGTTCCATGGCAGCTATATGATATAGTGGTCCGATCTTAATAGGATTTTGTATATTTATGAGGAGTATAGTAAAACTAATAAATGACGAGTTTGGTCAAGATATCTTCAAAAACCAAATGTTTTTTATACAACTTAATTTTCGACCGATCGTTCCTATGGCAGCTATATGATATTGTGTTCCGATCCTTATGGAGTTTTTCCTATATATGGGGAGTATAGTAAAACTAATTAATGCCGAGTTTGGTGAAGATATCTTGAAAAACAAATTATTTTTCATACAACTTAATTTTCGACCGATCGTTTCTATGGCAGCTATATGATATATTGTTCCGATCTTAATAAGATTTTGCCTATATATGAGGAATATAGTAAAACTAATAAATGCCGAATTTGGTCAAGATATCTTGATAAACCAAATGATTTTACAAACAACAAATTAATTTTCGACCGATCGTTGCTATGGCAGCTATATGATATTTTGGCCCGATTTAATAGGACTTTGCATATATATGAGGAGTATAGTAAAACTAGGAGTTTGGTCAAGATATCTTGAAAAACAAAATTTTTTTCATACAACTTAATATGAATAAGTGGTCCGATCTAAATAGGATTTTGCATATATATGAGGAGTATAGTAAACTAATAAATGCCGAGTTTGGTCAAGATATCTTGATAAACAAAATAATTTTTTATACAACAACTTTATTTTCGACCGATCGTTCCATGGCAGCTATATGATATAGTGGTCCGATCTTAATAGGATTTTTTATATTTATGAGGAGTATAGTAAAACTAATAAATGACGAGTTTGGTCAAGATATCTTCAAAAACCAATGTTTTTTTATACAACTTAATTTTCGACCGATCGTTCCTATGGCAGCTATATGATATTGTGTTCCGATCCTTATAGAGTTTTCCTATATATGGTCAGTATAGTAAAACTAATAATGCCGAGTTTGGTCAAGATATGTTGACAAACAAAATGATTTTCATACAACTTAATTTTCGACCGGTCGTTTCTATGGCAGCTGTTGGTTATATAATGTTTTTAAAGTGGAACTAAACAGGAAACTGAACCGGATTAATAGGCTTTTCTTTTTATTACGCATCTGTACGTCTACATTGTTCGGCAGTTCATAAGCGACAGACCAATGGTATACTTAAGAATAAGAATAAGCACAAAGCAAAACAAAAGACTTAAGTGTGACCAGGATTCAAATATTAGTTGTTGCCGAAAAACTTATGCATATTTCAATACTCCTTCTCAACAATTACATACTTGAAAACTTATTAATAACAATTCATTTCATTAATACATTTACATGCTTGTTCTTTTGCAAATTTTTAGTTAGTACATCGGCAATCATATCATTAGTACCTATATATTTAACATCTATTTCGTTCTTAGAATATAGCTCGCGTACATGGTGAAACTTTATGTCGATGTGCTTACTACGTTTATGTAAAATTGGATTTTTAGCTAAGCACTGTGCGCTTTGATTATCGCAATACAATAAAATAGGCTTGGTTTCAATAAATTCCATTTCATGCAACAATTTTTTAATATATGTTGCTTCCCTTGCTGCGGTAGATAAGGCAATATATTCGGCTTCAGTGCTGCTTAACGCCACCAGACTTTGTTTCTTCGATTCCCACGAAATCGCGCTGCCTGCACCAATGAAGACATATCCACTATATGATTTCGATCTGCAGCATCGTTCGCCCAGTCTGCGTCGACGTATCCATAGATCTGCTTGCCAGTATCCTGATAATGAAGTCTCATATTAGCCGTGCCTTTTAAATACCTTAGCACACGCTTCGCTTCATGCTCCTTGTGAGGGCTGGTATTTCGTTGTGCCAGTTTCGCTACCGAATGTAGTATGTCCGGCCTGGTTGTTATGGCTAAATACATCAAAGAACCTATCAATGATTGGTAGCTTTTCATTAACCATCTCGCAGTTGACGTCATCACATTTGACTTGGTGACCTGCATCCAGTGGTGTAGCTACAGGCCTACACGTGACATGCCCCAAGTATGTAGCATTTGTTCCACATACTGCTTGTGGCCGATTGTTATGCTTCCAGTCTCCCCATCGCGCTCAATTTCTATGCCCAAGAAATGGTTGAGCTCGCCGCCATCAACAATGTCGAATTCCCTGGCAATGGACGCTTTGATTTTCAACAATTCGTCTTTATTTGAGCTGGCAAGTAAAATATCATCAACATAAACTGCAATATATTAATTTTACCTTGCCCATTGCGTATATATACACAGGGCTCGCTGACACATGGAGTAAAACCCAGTTTTTTCAAGACTGCGTCCAGTCTACTGTTCCACTCTCTACCGCTTTGCTTTAGCCCATAGAGAGATTTTTTTAGTTTCAAGACTTTATCAGGGAATTCATCGCTTACGAATCCGTCCGGTTGTTTCATATAAACTTCCTCTGAAAGCTCACTATTCAGGTAGGCAGTAGACACGTCCATCTGATGCACAAACAACTTATGTTCGACTGCCAATGCCATAATCATTCGTACAGACGAGTATCTCACAACTGGAGAGAACGTCTCAAAGAAATCAACGCCATATCGCTGCGCACATCCTTTGGCAACTAATCTTGACTTAAAGCGCTCTACATAGCCATCCTTGTCAACTTTTATGCCAAAGACCCATTTGCAGCCTATCGCTTTCTTATTCGCTGGCAATTCCACAAGCTCCCAAGTCTTATTGTCTTCAAGTGCTTTTATCTCCTTCTGAATCGATGCTGACCATTCTTGGCTCATTTCTGACTCATTTGCTTCGCTTAAATTTTCAGGAATGACGATTTCCTCTGCCTTCAGCATATTCAGACAGTTATACTGCTTGCGGGGTCTACCTGGTTTTCCAGTTTTTATCTTTCGTGGACGCCCTGGACCACGAGCTTCACAGTTTACGGGCGGTTCTGCATCATCACTTTTTGCACTCTCATACTCGTCAGTATCTTCCCTTCAGTATGTTGCCCTCCGATTTCAATCTCTGCCTGTGTCTGCAGGACATTCTCAGCCTCAGCCTGCTGATTTACTGTTGCACAATCATCAAACAGCACTGTTTCTTTTTTATCGCTTGCAGATCCACCTAAATTATTTTCTATAAAAATAACTTCTCTGCTTTCGACAACTTTCTTCGACTCTGGACAAAATAGGCGATAAGCTTTTGCTGCCATCGAATAGCCAACCATTACATATTCGATTCCCTTTGGACTAAACTTATTTCTGTGCCCTTTCTTTAAGACAATTGCTTTTGAGCCGAAAACCTTCAAATGCGATACAGACGGTTTCTTGCCAGTCCAAACCTCGAATGGTGTTTTGTTAGCCAATGTCTTGGTTTCTGACCTGTTGCGTAAGTATACTGCAGTCCCTACTGCCTTACCCCATAGTGTTTCATCTACGCCCGAGTGTACTAGCATACTTCTGGCCATCTCTACCAGTGTGCGATTTGCTCGCTCAGCAACTCCATTTTGCTGCGGAGTATAGGGTACTGTCAGTTGTCTTTTAATTCCGTGTTCCGACAAGAATTTTTCAAATTCATGACTAACATACTCGCGCCCGTTATCGCTTCGAATTGATTTTACCTTTTTGCCGCATTGTCTCTCGGCAAACAAAACAAAGTCCTTAAACGCGCTTAATATTTGGTCGCGAGACTTCAAAAAATACACAACTGTGTGACGTGAGTAATCGTCAATAAATGTTGCAAAGTATCGTGCGCCCCCGGCAGACGGTTTGCTAATTGGTCCACAAATGTCAGTGTGAATCAAACTCAATAATTGAGTCGCACGATTTTCAGAAGCTTTGGAAATGGTTTTACACTTATTTTACTTTTTGCACAGGTTTCACACAAATCGTTTTTTATTTCAAAATTTTTATTGATTGATTTTAAGCCATGCACCATCTCACCACTTGCCATTTCCTTAAACTGGCCAGATTTAAGTGTCCAAATCGATAATGCCATTTCCATAACTCAGTGCTGCTTGCCTTAGAGTACATACACTGTTTCATTTTAACATCAATGGTGAACAAATCACCTCTCTTGTATGCTCTCAGTATATTCACATTATCTCTGTCTTTTATCACTGCTCTGTCTTTATCAAAAGTAACTCTGTATCCTTTTTCTACAGCTTTTGATACCGATATGAAGTTTGCTTGCAACTCATTAACAAACAACACATTTTGCAGTTCAAGATAAAAATTTCCGACAGTAATACATACAGTACCAATGCCGTCGGCAACTATAAAATTTTCTCCTGCAAGCAATATTTTCTCTTTGTGCTCTCTAATATCTACAAACCATGACCTATCACAACACATGTGAGCAGTGGCGCCACTATCCAGACACCACGTCGATTTTGTCAAGTTGTCGCTTTTCTGCACATTCGCAAGTATGGCTAACGATCGCCTTATTTCAGCGTTTCTCTCTTTGCCTTCTTTACTTTTCTCGTTTTCCTTGCACTCAGCAATAAAATGACCTTCGCGGCCGCATCTATAACATTTTTATTCCTTTTCGGATCTGTTTTCTGATGCGCATTTTTTGTACGCGACACAAATGCTTGCTGTATGCCATTACCCACTTCTTCGTTGTTTGCTTGTTGTCTTTGTCCTTCTTCAATAATTTTGATTTTCAAATCAGACAAGGACGGCAACTGTTCACGCGTTTCGATCGCTACAACAAAGTTTTCGAACTTTTTCCTAATCCCGTTAACAGCAAAATTGTGAGCATGTCTTCATTTATATTCATTTCGATTTCTTTTAATTTTTCAACTATGTTGGAAAACTCATTTATATAGTTTTGCACACTTGCACCTTCTGGCATACTCAATCGAAGCAAACTTTTAAATAACGCAATTTTTCTTGCTGGCCCGCGCGGTTGATACACACTTATTAGCTTCTCCCATGCTTCTTTAGACGACACGCAATTTTTTATGAAATTAATCTGCGACGCTTTAACAGCCAGCAATATGTTTGCTAGTGCCTTTTCGTCCCGTGTATCAAACTGAGCCTTCTGTTCTTCGCTGTCACCTTCATTTTTAACGATTCTTCCGCATACTATCGGCCATAGATCATTTTGTACCAATATGCTTTTCATTTGCACTGACCACACCGCGTAATTTTCGTCATCCAACTTTTCGATGGAATATAACCCTTGTCCACTCATGTTTATAATTTTTTTTTTTTTTTTTTTTTTTTTTTTTTTTTTTCGTATAATCACACACAGTGATTAGGTTAATCGCACAATTGTTTAGAGCCCTGGGCCCATAACCTGTTGGTTATATAATGTTTTTAAAGTGGAACTAAACAGGAAACTGAACCGGATTAATAGGCTTTTCTTTTTATTACGCATCTGTACGTCTACATTGTTCGGCAGTTCATAAGCGACAGACCAATGGTATACTTAAGAATAAGAATAAGCACAAAGCAAAACAAAAGACTTAAGTGTGACCAGGATTCAAATATTAGTTGTTGCCGAAAAACTTATGCATATTTCAATAGCAGCTATATGATATAGTGATACGATCTTAATAAGATTTTGCCTATATATGACGAGTATAGTAAAACTAATAAATGCCGAGTTTGGTCAAGATATCTTGATAAACAAAATGTTTTTACATACAACCAATTAATTTTCGACCGATCGTTCCGATGGCAGCTATATGATATTTTGGTCCGATCTTAATAGGACTTTGCATATATATGAGGAGTATAGTAAAACTAGGAGTTTGGTCAAGATATCTTGAAAAACAAAATTTTTTTCATACAACTTAATTTTCGACCGATCGTTCATTTCTATGGCAGCTATATGATTTAGTTGTCCAATCTTAATAGGATTTTGCCTATATATGAGGAGTACAGAAAAACTAATTAATGCCGAGTTTGGTCGAGATATGTTGAAAAACAATTTTTTTTTATACAACAGCTTAATTTTCAACCGATCGTTCCTATGGCAGATATAGTGGTCCGATCTTAATAGGATTTACCTATATATGAGGAGTTTAATAAAACTAATTAATGGCGAGTTTGGTCAAGATATCTTGAAAAACAAAATGATTTTTCATACAACTTTATTTTCGACCGATCGTTTCTATGGCAGCTATATGATATAGTGTTCCGATCTTAATAGAATTTTGCCCATATATGAGGAGTATAGTAATACTAATAAATGCCGAGTTTGGTCAAGATATCTTGAAAAACAAAATTTTTTTCATACAACTTAATTTTCGACCGATCGTTCATTTCTATGGCAGCTATATGATTAAGTTGTCCAATCTTAATAGGATTTTGCCTATATACGAGGAGTACAGTAAAACTAATTAATGCCGAGTTTGGTCAAGATATCTTGAAAAACAAAATGTTTGTTCATACAACAACTAAATTTTCGACCGATCCTATGGCAGCTATATGAGGTCCGATCTTAATAGGATTTTGCATATATATGAGGAGTATAGTAAAACTAATTAATACCGAATTTGGTCAAGATATCTTGAAAAACAAAATGTTTTTATACAACAACTTAATTTTCGACCGATCGTTCGTTTATATGGCAGCTATATGAATAAGTGGTCCGATCTAAATAGGATTTTGCATATATATGAGGAGTATAGTAAAACTAATAAATGCCGAGTTTGGTCAAAATATCTTGATAAACAAAATAATTTTTATACAACAACTTTATTTTCGACCGATCGTTCCATGGCAGCTATATGATATAGTGGTCCGATCTTAATAGGATTTTTTATATTTATGAGGAGTATAGTAAAACTAATAAATGACGAGTTTGGTCAAGATATCTTCAAAAACCAAATGTTTTTTTATACAACTTAATTTTCGACCGATCGTTCCTATGGCAGCTATATGATATTGTGTTCCGATCCTTATAGAGTTTTTCCTATATATGGGGAGTATAGTAAAACTAATTAATGCCGAGTTTGGTCAAGATATCTTGAAAAACAAAATGATTTTTCATACAACTTAATTTTTGACCGATCATTTCTATGGCAGCTATATGATATAGTGTTCCGATCTTAATAAGATTTTGCCTATATATGAGGAGTATAGTAAAACTAATAAATGCCGAGTTTGGTCAAGATATCTTGATAAACCAAATGTTTTTACAAACAACAAATTAATTTCGACCGATCGTTGCTATGCAGCTATATGATATTTTGGTCCGATCTTAATAGGACTTTGCACATATATGAGGAGTATAGTAAAACTAGGAGTTTGGTCAAGATATCTTGAAAAACAAAGTTTTTTTCATACAACTTAATTTCGACCGATCGTTCATTTCTATGGCAGCTATATCATTTAGTTGTCCAATCTTAATAGGATTTTGCCTATATATGAGGAGTACAGTAGAACTAATTAATGCCGAGTTTGGTCAAGATATCTTGAAAAACAAATGTTTTTTGATACAACAACTAAATTTTCGACTGATCGTTTCTATGGCAGCTATATGAGGTCTGATCTTAATAGGATTTTGCTTATATATGAGGAGTATAGGAAAACTAATTAATGCCGAATTTGGTCAAGATATCTTGAAAAACAAAATGTTTTTTTATACAACAACTTAATTTTCGACCGATCGTTCCTATGGCAGCTATATGATATTGTGTTCCGATCCTTATAGAGTTTTTCCTATATATGGGGAGTATAGTAAAACTAATTAATGCCGAGTTTGGTCAAGATATCTTGAAAAACAAAATGATTTTTCATACAACTTAATTTTTGACCGATCATTTCTATGGCAGCTATATGATATAGTGTTCCGATCTTAATAAGATTTTGCCTATATATGAGGAGTATAGTAAAACTAATAAATGCCGAGTTTGGTCAAGATATCTTGATAAACCAAATGTTTTTACAAACAACAAATTAATTTTCGAACGATCGTTGCTATGCAGCTATATGATATTTTGGTCCGATCTTAATAGGACTTTGCATATATATGAGGAGTATAGTAAAACTAGGAGTTTGGTCAAGATATCTTGAAAAAAAAATTTTTTTCATACAACTTAATTTTCGACCGATCGTTCATTTCTATGGCAGCTATATGATTTAGTTGTCCAATCTTAATAGGATTTTGCCTATATATGAGGAGTACAGTAAAACTAATTAATGCCGAGTTTGGTCAAGATATCTTGAAAAACAAAATGTTTTTTGATACAACAACTAAATTTTCGACTGATCGTTTCTATGGCAGCTATATGAGGTCTGATCTTAATAGGATTTTGCTTATATATGAGGAGTATAGGAAAACTAATTAATGCCGAATTTGGTCAAGATATCTTGAAAAACAAAATGTTTTTTATACAACAACTTAATTTTCGACCGATCGTTCCTATGGCAGCTATATGATATTGTGTTCCGATCCTTATAGAGTTTTTCCTATATATGGGGAGTATAGTAAAACTAATTAATGCCGAGTTTGGTCAAGATATCTTGAAAAACAAAATGATTTTTCATACAACTTAATTTTTGACCGATCATTTCTATGGCAGCTATATGATATAGTGTTCCGATCTTAATAAGATTTTGCCTATATATGAGGAGTATAGTAAAACTAATAAATGCCGAGTTTGGTCAAGATATCTTGATAAACCAAATGTTTTTACAAACAACAAATTAATTTTCGACCGATCGTTGCTATGCAGCTATATGATATTTTGGTCCGATCTTAATAGGACTTTGCATATATATGAGGAGTATAGTAAAACTAGGAGTTTGGTCAAGATATCTTGAAAAACAAAATTTTTTTCATACAACTTAATTTTCGACCGATCGTTCATTTCTATGGCAGCTATATGATTTAGTTGTCCAATCTTAATAGGATTTTGCCTATATATGAGGAGTACAGTAAAACTAATTAATGCCGAGTTTGGTCAAGATATCTTGAAAAACAAAATGTTTTTTGATTCAACAACTAAATTTTCGACTGATCGTTTCTATGGCAGCTATATGAGGTCTGATCTTAATAGGATTTTGCTTATATATGAGGAGTATAGGAAAACTAATTAATGCCGAATTTGGTCAAGATATCTTGAAAAACAAAATGTTTTTTTATACAACAACTTAATTTTCGACCGATCGTTCCTATGGCAGCTATATGATATTGTGTTCCGATCCTTATAGAGTTTTTCCTATATATGGGGAGTATAGTAAAACTAATTAATGCCGAGTTTGGTCAAGATATCTTGAAAAACAAAATGATTTTCATACAACTTAATTTTTGACCGATCATTTCTATGGCAGCTATATGATATAGTGTTCCGATCTTAATAAGATTTTGCCTATATATGAGGAGTATAGTAAAACTAATAAATGCCGAGGTTGGTCAAGATATCTTGATAAACCAAATGTTTTTACAAACAATAAATTAATTTTCGACCGATCGTTGCTATGCAGCTATATGATATTTTGGTCCGATCTTAATAGGACTTTGCATATATATGAGGAGTATAGTAAAACTAGGAGTTTGGTCAAGATATCTTGAAAAACAAAATTTTTTCATACAACTTAATTTTCGACCGATCGTTCATTTCTATGGCAGCTATATGATTTAGTTGTCCAATCTTAATAGGATTTTGCCTATATATGAGGAGTACAGTAAAACTAATTAATGCCGAGTTTGGTCAAGATATCTTGAAAAACAAAATGTTTTTATACAACAACTTAATTTTCGACCGATCATTCGTTTATATGGCAGCTATATGAATAAGTGGTCCGATCTAAATAGGATTTTGCATATATATGAGGAGTATAGTCAAACTAATAAATGACGAGTTTGGTCAAGATATCTTCAAAAACCAAATGCTTTTTTATACAACTTAATTTTCGACCGATCGTTCCTATGGCAGCTATATGATATTGTGTTCCGATCCTTATAGAGTTTTTCCTATATATGTGGAGTATAGTAAAACTAATTAATGCCGAGTTTGGTCAAGATATCTTGAAAAACAAATTATTTTTCATACAACTTAATTTTCGACCGATCGTTTCTATGGCAGCTATATGATATATTGTTCCGATCTTAATAAGATTTTGCCTATATATGAGGAATATAGTAAAACTAATAAGTGCCGAATTTGGTCAAGATATCTTGATAAACCAAATGATTTTACAAACACCAAATTAATTTTCGACCGATCGTTGCTATGGCAGCTATATGATATTTTGGCCCGATCTTAATAGGACTTTGCATATATATGAGGAGTATAGTAAAACTAGGAGTTTGGTCAAGATATCTTGAAAAACAAAATTTTTTTCATACAACTTAATTTTCGACCGATCGTTCGTTTCTATGGCAGCTATATGATTTAGTTGTCCAATCTTAATAGGATTTTGCCTATGTATGAGGAGTACAGAAAAACTAATTAATGCCGAGTTTGGTCGAGATATGTTGAAAAACAATTTTTTTTTATACAACAACTTAATTTTCAACCGATCGTTCCTATGGCAGATATAGTGGTCCGATCTTAATAGGATTTTACCTATATATGAGGAGTATAGTAAACTTAATTTTCGACCGATCGTTCACTTCTATGGCAGCTATATGATTTAGTTGTCCAATCTTAATAGGATTTTGCCTATATATGAGGAGTACAGAAAAACTAATTAATGCCGAGTTTGGTCGAGATATGTTGAAAAACAATTTTTTTTATACAACAACTTAATTTTCAACCGATCGTTCCTATGGCAGATATAGTGGTCCGATCTTAATAGGATTTTACCTATATATGAGGAGTTTAATAAAACTAATTAATGGCGAGTTTGGTCAAGATATCTTGAAAAACAAATGATTTTTCATACAACTTTATTTTCGACCGATCGTTCATTTCTATGGCAGCTATATGATTTAGTTGTCCAATCTTAATAGGATTTTGCCTATATATGAGGAGTACAGTAAAACTAATTAATGCCGAGTTTGGTCAAGATATCTTGAAAAACAAAATGTTTGTTCATACAACAACTAATTTTCGACCGATCCTATGGCAGGTATATGAGGTCCGATCTTAATAGGATTTTGCATATATATGAGGAGTATAGTAAAACTAATAAATGCCGAGTTTGGTCAAGATATCTTGATAAACAAAATAATTTTTATACAACAACTTTACTTTCGACCGATCGTTCCATGGCAGCTATATGATATAGTGGTCCGATCTTAATAGGATTTTGTATATTTATGAGGAGTATAGTAAAACTAATAAATGACGAGTTTGGTCAAGATATCTTCAAAAACCAAATGTTTTTTTATACAACTTAATTTTCGACCGATCGTTCCTATGGCAGCTATATGATATTGTGTTCCGATCCTTATAGAGTTTTTCCTATATATGGGGAGTATAGTAAAACTAATTAATGCCGAGTTTGGTCAAGATATCTTGAAAAACAAAATGATTTTTCATACAACTTAATTTTTGACCGATCATTTCTATAGCAGCTATATGATATAGTGTTCCGATCTTAATAAGATTTTGCCTATATGAGGAGTATAGTAAAACTAATAAATGCCGAGTTTGGTCAAGATATCTTGATAAACCAAATGTTTTTACAAACAACAAATTAATTTTCGACCGATCGTTGCTATGGCAGCTATATGATATTTTGGTCCGATCTTAATAGGACTTTGCATATATATGAGGAGTATAGTAAAACTAGGAGTTTGGTCAAGATATCTTGAAAAACAAAATTTTTTCATACAACTTAATTTTCGACCGATCGTTCATTTCTATGGCAGCTATATGATTTAGTTGTCCAATCTTAATAGGATTTTGCCTATATATGAGGAGTACAGTAAAACTAATTAATGCCGAGTTTGGACAAGATATCTTGAAAAACAAAATGTTTTTTCATACAGCAACTAAATTTTCGACCGATCGTTCCTATGGCAGCTATATGAGGTCTGATCTTAATAGGATTTTGCTATATATGAGGAGTATAGGAAAACTAATTAATGCCGAATTTGGTCAAGATATCTTGAAAAACAAAATGTTTTTTTATACAACAACTTAATTTTCGACCGATCGTTCGTTTATATGGCAGCTATATGAATAAGTGGTCCGATCTAAATAGGATTTTGCATATATATGAGGAGTATAGTAAAACTAATAAATGCCGAGTTTGCTCAAGATATCTTGATAAACAAAATAATTTTTCATACAACAACTTTATTTTCGACCCATCGTTCCATGGCAGCTATATGAGGTCCGATCTTAATAGGATTTTGCTTATATATGAGGAGTACAGAAAAACTAATTAATGCCGAGTTTGGTCGAAATATGTTGAAAAACAATCATTCATTTCTATGGCAGCTATATGATTTAGTTGTCCAATCTTAATAGGATTTTGCCTATATATGAGGAGTACAGAAAAACTAATTAATGCCGAGTTTGGTCGAGATATGTTGAAAAACAATTTTTTTTTATACAACAACTTAATTTTCAACCGATCGTTCCTATGGCAGATATAGTGGTCCGATCTTAATAGGATTTTACCTATATATGAGGAGTTTAATAAAACTAATTAATGGCGAGTTTGGTCAAGATATCTTGAAAAACAAAATGATTTTTCATACAACTTAATTTTCGACCGATCGTTTCTATGGCAGCTATATGATATAGTGTTCCGATCTTAATAGAATTTTGCCTTAATATGAGGAGTATAGTAAAACTAATAAATGCCGAGTGTGGTCAAGATATCTTGATAAACAAAATAATTTTTCATACAACAACTTTATTTTCGACCGATCGTTCCATGGCAGCTATATGATATAGTGGTCCGATCTTAATAGGATTTTGTATATTTATGAGGAGTATAGTAAAACTAATAAATGACGAGTTTGGTCAAGATATCTTCAAAAACCAAATGTTTTTTTATACAACTTAATTTTCGACCGATCGTTCCTATGGCAGCTATATGATATTGTGTTCCGATCCTTATAGAGTTTTTCCTATATATGGGGAGTATAGTAAAACTAATTAATGCCGAGTTTGGTCAAGATATCTTGAAAAACAAAATGATTTTTCATACAACTTAATTTTTGACCGATCATTTATATGGCAGCTATATGATATTGTGTTCCGATCCTTATAGAGTTTTTCCCATATATGGGGAGTATAGTAAAACTAATTAATGCCGAATTTGGTCAAGATATCTTGAAAAACAAAATGTTTTTTCATACAACAACTAAATTTTCGACCGATCGTTCCTATGGCAGCTATATGAGGTCTGATCTTAATAGGATTTTGCTTATATATGAGGAGTATAGGAAAACTAATTAATGCCGAATTTGGTCAAGATATCTTGAAAACCAAAATGTTTTTTTATACAACAACTTAATTTTCGACCGATCGTTCGTTTATATGGCAGCTATGAATAAGTGGTCCGATCTTAATAGGATTTTGCTTATATATGAGGAGTATAGGAAAACTAATTAATGCCGAATTTGGTCAAGATATCTTGAAAAACAAAATGTTTTTTCATACAACAACTAAATTTTCGACCGATCGTTCCTATGGCAGCTATATGAGGTCCGATCTTAATAGGATTTTGCTTATATATGAGGAGTATAGGAAAACTAATTAACGCCGAATTTGGTCAAGATATCTTGAAAAACAAAATGTTTTTTATACAACAACTTAATTTTCGACCGATCGTTCGTTTATATGGCAGCTATATGATTAAGTGGTCCGATCTAAATAGGTTTTTGCATATATATGAGGAGTATAGTCAAACTAATAAATGCCGAGTTTGGTCAAGATATCTTGAAAAACAAATTTTTTTCATACAACTTAATTTTCGACCGATCGTTTCTATGGCAGCTATATGATATATTGTGCCGATCTTAATAAGATTTTGCCTATATATGAGGAATATAGTAAAACTAATAAATGCCGAATTTGGTCAAGATATCTTGATAAACCAAATGATTTTACAAACAACAAATTAATTTTCGACCGATCGTTGATATGGCAGCTATATGATATTTTGGTCCGATCTTAATAGGACTTTGCATATATATGAGGAGTATAGTAAAACTAGGAGTTTGGTCAAGATATCTTGAAAAACAAAATTTTTTTCATACAACTTAATTTTCGACCGATCGTTCATTTCTATGGCAGCTATATGATTTAGTTGTCCAATCTTTATAGGATTTTGCCTATATATGAGGAGTACAGAAAAACTAATTAATGCCGAGTTTGGTCGAGATATGTTGAAAAACAATTTTTTTTATACAACAAATTAATTTTCAACCGATCGTTCCTATGGCAGATATAGTGGTCCGATCTTAATAGGATTTTACCTATATATGAGGAGTTTAATAAAACTAATTAATGGCGAGTTTGGTCAAGATATCTTGAAAAACAAAATGATTTTTCATACAACTTTATTTTCGACCGATCGTTTCTATGGCAGCTATATGATATAGTGTTCCGATCTTAAAAGAATTTTGCCTATATATGAGGAGTATAGGAAAACTAATTAATGCCGAATTTGGTCAAGATATCTTGAAAAACAAAATGCTATTTTATACAACGACTTAATTTTCGACCGATCGTTCGTTTATATGGCAGCTATATGAATAAGTGGTCCGATCTAAATAGGATTTTGCATATATATGAGGAGTATAGTAAAACTAATAAATGCCGAGTTTGGTCAAGATATCTTGATAAACAAAATAATTTTTCATACAACAACTTTATTTTCGACCGATCGCTCCATGGCAGCTATATGATATAGTGGTCCGATATTAATAGGATTTTGTATATTTATGAGGAGTATAGTAAAATAATAAATGACGAGTTTGGTCAAGATATCTTCAAAAACCAAATGTTTTTTTATACAACTTAATTTTCGACCGATCGTTCCTATGGCAGCTATATGATATTGTGTTCCGATCCTTATAGAGTTTTTCCTATATATGGGGAGTATAGTAAAACTAATTAATGCCGAGTTTGGTCAAGATATCTTGAAAAACAAAATGATTTTTCATACAACTTAATTTTCGACCGATCATTTCTATGGCAGCTATATGATATAGTGTTCCATCTTAATAAGATTTTGCCTATATATGAGGAGTATAGTAAAACTAATAAATGCCGAGTTTGGTCAAGATATCTTGATAAACCAAATGTTTTTACAAACAACAAATTAATTTTCGACCGATCGTTGCTATGGCAGCTATATGATATTTTGGTCCGATCTTAATAGGACTTTGCATATATATGAGGAGTATAGTAAAACTAGGAGTTTGGTCAAGATATCTTGAAAAACAAAATTTTTTTCATACAACTTAATTTTCGACCGATCGTTCATTTCTATGGCAGCTATATGATTTAGTTGTCCAATCTTAATAGGATTTTGCCTATATATGAGGAGTACAGTAAAACTAATTTATGCCGAGATTGGTCAAGATATCTTGAAAAACAAAATGTTTTTTCATACAACAACTAAATTTTCGACCGATCGTTCCTATGGCAGCTATATGAGGTCTGGTCTTAATAGGATTTTGTTTATATATGAGGAGTATAGGAAAACTAATTAATGCCGAATTTGGTCAAGATATCTTGAAAAACAAAATGTTTTTTTATACAACAACTTAATTTTCGACCGATCGTTCGTTTATATGGCAGCTATATGAATAAGTGGTCCGATCTAAATAGGATTTTGCATATATATGAGGAGTATAGTAAAACTAATAAATGCCGAGTTTGGTCAAGATATCTTGATAAACAAAATAATTTTTCATACAACAACTTATTTTCGACCCATCGTTCCATGGCAGCTATATGAGGTCCGATCTTAATAGGATTTTGCTTATATATGAGGAGTATAGGAAAACTAATTAATGCCGAATTTGGTCAAGATATCTTGAAAAACAAAATGTTTTATCATACAACAACTAAATTTTCGACCGATCGTTCCTATGGCAGCTATATGAGGTCCGATCTTAATAGGATTTTGCTTATATATGAGGAGTACAGGAAAACTAATTAATGCCGAATTTGGTCAAGATATCTTGAAAAACAAAATGTTTTTTATACAACAACTTAATTTTCGACCGATCGTTCGTTTATATGGCAGCTATATGAATAAGTGGTCCGATCTAAATAGGATTTTGCATATATATGAGGAGTATAGTCAAACTAATAAATGACGAGTTTGGTCAAGATATCTTCAAAAACCAAATGCTTTTTTATACAACTTAATTTTCGACCGATCGTTCCTATGGCAGCTTTATGATATTGTGTTCCGATCCTTATAGAGTTTTTCCTATATATGGGGAGTATAGTAAAACTAATTAATGCCGAGTTTGGTCAAGATATCTTGAAAAACAAATTATTTTTCATACAACTTAATTTTCGACCGATCGTTTCTATGGCAGCTATATGATATATTGTTCCGATCTTAATAAGATTTGCCTATATATGAGGAATATAGTAAAACTAATAAATGCCGAGTTTGATCAAGATATCTTGATAAACCAAATGATTTTACAAACAACAAATTAATTTTCGACCGATCGTTGCTATGGCAGCTATATGATATTTTGGCCCGAACTTAATAGGACTTTGCAAATATATGAGGAGTATAGTAAAACTAGGAGTTTGGTCAAGATATCTTGAAAAACAAAATTTTTTTTATGCAACTTAATTTTCGACCGATCGTTCATTTCTATGGCAGCTATATGATTTAGTTGTCCAATCTTAATAGGATTTTGCCTATATATGAGGAGTACAGTAAAACTAATTAATGCCGAGTTTGGTCGAGATATGTTGAAAAACAATTTTTTTTTATACAACAACTTAATTTTCAACCGATCGTTCCTTTGGCAGATATAATGGTCCGATCTTAATATGATTCTACCTATATATGAGGAGTATAGTAAAACTAATTAATGCCGAGTTTGGTCAAGATATCTTCAAAAACCAAATGTTTTTTTATACAACTTAATTTTCGACCGATCGTTCGTTTATATGGCAGCTATATGAATAAGTGGTCCGATCTAAATAGGATTTTGCATATATATGAGGAGTATAGTCAAACTAATAAATGACGAGTTTGGTCAAGATATCTTCAAAAACCAAATGCTTTTTTATACAACTTAATTTTCGACCGATCGTTCCTATGGCAGCTATATGATATTGTGTTCCGATCCTTATAGAGTTTTTCCTATATATGGGAGTATAGTAAAACTAATTAATGCCGAGTTTGGTCAAGATATCTTGAAAAACAAAATGATTTTTCATACAGCTTTATTTTCGACCGATCATTTCTATGGCAGCTATATGATATAGTGTTCCGATCTTAATAAGATTTTGCCTATATATGAGGAGTATAGTAAAACTAATAAATGCCGAGTTTGGTCAAGATATCTTGATAAACCAAATGTTTTTACAAACAACAAATTAATTTTCGACCGATCGTTGCTATGGCAGCTATATGATATTTTGGTCCGATCTTAATAGGACTTTGCATATATATGAGGAGTATAGTAAAACTAGGAGTTTGGTCAAGATATCTTGAAAAACAAAATTTTTTTCATACAACTTAATTTTCGACCGATCGTTCATTTCTATGGCAGCTATATGATTTAGTTGTCCAATCTTAATAGGATTTTGCCTATATATGAGGAGTACAGTAAAACTAACTAATGCCGAGTTTGGTCAAGATATCTTGAAAAACAAATGTTTTTTCATACAACAACTAAATTTTCGACCGATCGTTCCTATGGCAGCTATATGAGGTCCGATCTAAATAGGATTTTGTTTATATATGAGGAGTATAGGAAAACTAATTAATGCCGAATTTGGTCAAGATATCTTGAAAAACAAAATGTTTTTTTATACAACAACTTAATTTTCGACCGATCGTTCGTTTATATGGCAGTTATATGAATAAGTGGTCCGATCTAAATAGGATTTTGCATATATATGAGGAGTATAGTAAAACTAATAAATGCCGAGTTTGGTCAAGATATCTTGATAAACAAAATAATTTTTCATACAACAACTTTATTTTCGACCCATCGTTGCATGGCAGCTATATGAGGTCCGATCTTAATAGGATTTTGCTTATATATGAGGAGTATAGGAAAACTAATTAATGCCGAATTTGGTCATGACATCTTGAAAACCAAAATGTTTTTTCATACAACAACTAAATTTTCGACCGATCGTTCCTTTGGCAGATATAGTGGTCCGATCTTAATATGATTCTACCTATATATGAGGAGTATAGTAAAACTAATTAATGCCGAGTTTGGTCAAGATATCTTCAAAAACCAAATGTTTTTTTATACAACTTAATTTTCGACCGATCGTTCCTATGGCAGCTATATGATATTGTGTTCCGATCCTTATAGAGTTTTTCCTATATATGGGGAGTATAGTAAAACTAATTAATGCCGAGTTTGGTCAAGATATCTTGAAAAACAAAATGATTTTTCATACAGCTTAATTTTCGACCGATCATTTCTATGGCAGCTATATGATATAGTGTTCCGATCTTAATAAGATTTTGCCTATATATCAGGAGTATAGTAAAACTAATAAATGCCGAGTTTGGTCAAGATATCTTGATAAACCAAATGTTTTTACAAACAACAAATTAATTTTCGACCGATCGTTGCTATGGCAGCTATATGATATTTTGGTCCGATCTTAATAGGACTTTGCATATATATGAGGAGTATAGTAAAACTAGGAGTTTGGTCAAGATATCTTGAAAAACAAAATTTTTTTCATACAACTAAATTTTCGACCGATCGTTCCATGGCAGCTATATGAGGTCCGATCTTAATAGGATTTTGCTTATATATGAGGAGTATAGTAAAACTAATTAATGCCGAATTTATACAACTTAATTTTCGACCGATCGTTCGTTTATATGGCAGCTATATGAATAAGTGGTCCGATCTAAATAGGATTTTGCATATATATGAGGAGTATAGTAAAACTAATAAATGCCGAGTTTGGTCCAGATATGTTGAAAAACAATTTTTTTTTATACAACAACTTAATTTTCAACCGATCTTTCCTATGGCAGATATAGTGGTCCGATCTTAATATGATTCTACCTATATATGAGGAGTATAGTAAAACTAATTAATGCCGAGTTTGGTCAAGATATCTTGAAAAACAAAATGATTTTTCATACAACTTAATTTTCGACCGATCGTTCATTTCTATGGCAGCTATATGATTTAGTTGTCCAATCTTAATAGGATTTTGCCTATATATGAGGAGTACAGTAAAACTAATTAATGCCGAGTTTGGTCCAGATATGTTGAAAAACAATTTTTTTTTATACAACAACTTAATTTTCAACCTATCGTTCCTATGGCAGATATAGTGGTCCGATATTAATAGGATTTTACCTATATATGAGGAGTATAGTAAAACTAATTAATGCCGAGTTTGGTCAAGATATCTTGAAAAACAAAATGATTTTTCATACAACTTAATTTTCGACCGATCGTTCATTTATATGGCAGCTATATGATTTAGTTGTCCAATCTTAATAGGATTTTGCCCAGATATGAGGAGTATAGTAAAACTAATAAATGCCGAGTTTAGTCAAGATATCTTGATAAACCAAATGTTTTTACAAACAACAAATTAATTTTCGACCGATCGTTGCTATGGCAGCTATATGATATTTTGGTCCGATCTTAATAGGACTTTGCATATATATGAGGAGTATAGTAAAACTAGGAGTTTGGTCAAGAAATCTTGAAAAACAAAATTTTTTTTATACAACTTAATTTTCGACCGATCGTTCATTTCTATGGCAGCTATATGATTTAGTTGTCCAATCTTAATAGGATTTTGCCTATATATGAGGAGTACAGTAAAACTAATTAATGCCGAGTTTGGTCGAGATATGTTGATAAACAATTTTTTTTTATACAACAACTTAATTTTCAACCGATCGTTCCTATGGCAGATACAGTGGTCCGATCTTAATATGATTCTACCTATATATGAGGAGTATAGTAAAACTAATTAATGCCGAGTTTGGTCAAGATATCTTGAAAAACAAAATGATTTTTCATACAATTTAATTTTCGACCGATCGTTCAATTATATGGCAGCTATATGATTTAGTTGTCCAATCTTAATAGGATTTTGCCTGTATATGAGGAGTATAGTAAAACTAATAAATGCCGAGTTTGGTCAAGATATCTTGAAAAACAAAATTTTTTTCATACAACTTAATTTTCGACCGATCGTTCATTTCTATGGCAGCTATATGATTTAGTTGTCCAATCTTAATAGGATTTTGCCTATATATGAGGAGTACAGTAAAACTAATTAATGCCGAGTTTGGTCCAGATATGTTGAAAAGCAATTTTTTTTTATACAACAACTAAATTTTCAACCGATCGTTCCTATGGCAGATATAGTGGTCCGATATTAATAGGATTTTACCTATATATGAGGAGTATAGTAAAACTAATTAGGATTTTGCCTATATATGAGGAGTATAGTAAAACTAATTAATGCCGAATTTGGTCAAGATATCTTGATAAACAAAATAATTTTTCACAGAACTTTATTTTCGACCGATCGTTCCATGGCAGCTATATGATATAGTGGTCCGATCTTAATAGGACTTTGTATATTTATGAGGAGTATAGTAAAACTAATAAATGACGAGTTTGGTCAAGATATCTTCAAAAACAAATGTTTTTTCATACAACTTAATTTTCGACCGATCGTTCCTATGGCAGCTATATGATATTGTGTTCCGATCCTTATAGAGTTTTTCCTTTATATGGGGAATATAGTAAAACTAATTAATGCCGAGTTTGGTCAAGATATCTTGAAAAACAAAATGTTTGTTCATACAACAACTTAATTTTCGACCGATCGTTCCTATGGCAGCTATATGAGGTCCGATCTTAATAGGATGTTGCCTATATATGAGGAGTATAGTAAAACTAATCAATGCCGAGTTTGGTCAAGATATCTTGAAAAACAAAATGATTTTTCATACAACTTAATTTTCGACCGATCGTTCATTTCTATGGCAGCTATATGATTTAGTTGTCCAATCTTAATAGGATTTTGCCTATATATGAGGAGTACAGTAAAACTAATTAATGCCGAGTTTGGTCGAGATATGTTGAAAAACAATTTTTTTTTATACAACAACTTTATTTTTAACCGATCGTTTCTTTGGCAGATATAGGGTCCGATCTTAATATGATTCTACCTATATATGAGGAGTATAGTAAAACTAATTAATGCCGAGTTTGGTCAAGATATCTTGAAAAACAAAATGATTTTTCATACAACTTAATTTTCGACCGATCGTTTCTATTGCAGCTATATGATAAAGTGTTCCGATCTTAATAGAATTTTGCCTATATATGAGGAGTATAGTAAAACTAATAAATGCCGAGTGTGGTCAAGATATCTTGATAAACAAAATAATTTTTCATACAACAACTTTATTTTCGACCGATCGTTCCATGGCAGCTATATGATATAGTGGTCCGATCTTAATAGGACTTTGTATATTTATGAGGAGTATAGTAAAACTAATAAATGACGAGTTTGGTCAAGATATCTTCAAAAACCAAATGTTTTTTATACAACTTAATTTTCGACCGATCGTTGCTATGGCAGCTATATGATATTGTGTTCCGATCGTTATAGAGTTTTTCCTATATATGGGGAGTATAGTAAAACTAATTAATGCCGAATTTGGTCAAGATATCTTGAAAAACAAAATGTTTTTTTATACAACAACTTAATTTTCGACCGATCGTTCGTTTATATGGCAGCTATATGAATAAATGGTCCGATCTAAATAGGATTTTGCCTATATATGAGGAGTATAGTAAAACTAATAAATGCCGAGTTTGGTCAAGATATCTTGATAAACAAATAATTTTTCATACAACAACTTTATTTTCGACCCATCGTTCCATGGCAGCTATATGAGGTCCGATCTTAATAGGATTTTGCTTATATATGAGGAGTATAGGAAAACTAATTAATGCCGAATTTGGTCATGATATCTTGAAAACCAAAATGTTTTTTCATACAACAACTAAATTGTCGATCGATCGTTCCTATGGCAGCTATATGATATTTTGGCCCGATCTTAATAGGACTTTGCATATATATGAGGAGTATAGTAAAACTAGGAGTTTGGTCAAGATATCTTGAAAAACAAAATTTTTTTTATACAACTTAATTTTCGACCGATCGTTCATTTCTATGGCAGCTATATGATTTAGTTGTCCAATCTTAATAGGATTTTGCCTATATATGAGGAGTACAGTAAAACTAATTAATGCCGAGTTTGGTCGAGATATCTTGAAACAAAATAATTTTTCATACAACAACTTTATTTTCGACCCATCGTTCCATGGCAGCTATATGAGGTCCGATCTTAATAGGATTTTGCTTATATATGAGGAGTATAGGAAAACTAATTAATGCCGAATTTGGTCAAGATATCTTGAAAAACAAAATGTTTTTTCATACAACAACTAAATTTTCGACCGATCGTTCCTTTGGCAGATATAGTGGTCCGATCTTAATATGATTCTACCTATATATGAGGAGTATAGTAAAACTAATTAATGCCGAGTTTGGTCAAGATATCTTCAAAAACCAAATGTTTTTTTATACAACTTAATTTTCGACCGATCGTTCCTATGGCAGCTATATGATATTGTGTTCCGATCCTTATAGAGTTTTTCCTATATATGGGGAGTATAGTAAAACTAATTAATGCCGAGTTTGGTCAAGATATCTTGAAAAACAAAATTATTTTTCATACAGCTTAATTTTCGACCGATCATTTCTATGGCAGCTATATGATATAGTGTTCCGATCTTAATAAGATTTTGCCTATATATCAGGAGTATAGTAAAACTAATAAATGCCGAGTTTGGTCAAGATATCTTGATAACCAAATGTTTTTACAAACAACAAATTAATTTTCGACCGATCGTTGCTATGGCAGCTATATGATATTTTGGTCCGATCTTAATAGGACTTTGCATATATATGAGGAGTATAGTAAAACTAGGAGTTTGGTCAAGATATCTTGAAAAACAAAATTTTTTTCATACAACTAAATTTTCGACCGATCGTTCCTATGGCAGCTATATGAGGTCCGATCTTAATAGGATTTTGCTTATATATGAGGAGTATAGTAAAACTAATTAATGCCGAATTTATACAACTTAATTTTCGACCGATCGTTCGTTTATATGGCAGCTATATGAATAAGTGGTCCGATCTAAATAGGATTTTGCATATATATGAGGAGTATAGTAAAACTAATAATGCCGAGTTTGGTCCAGATATGTTGAAAAACAATTTTTTTTATACAACAACTTAATTTTCAACCGATCTTTCCTATGGCAGATATAGTGGTCCGATCTTAATATGATTCTACCTATATATGAGGAGTATAGTAAAACTAATTAATGCCGAGTTTGGTCAAGATATCTTGAAAAACAAAATGATTTTTCATACAACTTAATTTTCGACCGATCGTTCATTTCTATGGCAGCTATATGATTTAGTTGTCCAATCTTAATAGGATTTTGCCTATATATGAGGAGTACAGTAAAACTAATTAATGCCGAGTTTGGTCCAGATATGTTGAAAAACAATTTTTTTTTATACAACAACTTAATTTTCAACCTATCGTTCCTATGGCAGATATAGTGGTCCGATATTAATAGGATTTTACCTATATATGAGGAGTATAGTAAAACTAATTAATGCCGAGTTTGGTCAAGATATCTTGAAAAACAAAATGATTTTTCATACAACTTAATTTTCGACCGATCGTTCATTTATATGGCAGCTATATGATTTAGTTGTCCAATCTTAATAGGATTTTGCCTATATATGAGGAGTATAGTAAAACTAATAAATGCCGAGTTTGGTCAAGATATCTTGATAAACCAAATGTTTTTACAAACAACAAATTAATTTTCGACCGATCGTTGCTATGGCAGCTATATGATATTTTGGTCCGATCTTAATAGGACTTTGCATATATATGAGGAGTATAGTAAAACTAGGAGTTTGGTCAAGAAATCTTGAAAAACAAAATTTTTTTTATACAACTTAATTTTCGACCGATCGTTCATTTCTATGGCAGCTATATGATTTAGTTGTCCAATCTTAATAGGATTTTGCCTATATATGAGGAGTACAGTAAAACTAATTAATGCCGAGTTTGGTCGAGATATGTTGATAAACAATTTTTTTTTATACAACAACTTAATTTTCAACCGATCGTTCCTATGGCAGATACAGTGGTCCGATCTTAATATGATTCTACCTATATATGAGGAGTATAGTAAAACTAATTAATGCCGAGTTTGGTCAAGATATCTTGAAAAACAAAATGATTTTTCATACAACTTAATTTTCGACCGATCGTTCAATTATATGGCAGCTATATGATTTAGTTGTCCAATCTTAATAGGTTTTTGCCTGTATATGAGGAGTATAGTAAAACTAATAAATGCCGAGTTTGGTCAAGATATCTTGAAAAACAAAATTTTTTTCATACAACTTAATTTTCGACCGATCGTTCATTTCTATGGCAGCTATATGATTTAGTTGTCCAATCTTAATAGGATTTTGCCTATATATGAGGAGTACAGTAAAACTAATTAATGCCGAGTTTGGTCCAGATATGTTGAAAAGCAATTTTTTTTTATACAACAACTAATTTTCAACCGATCGTTCCTATGGCAGATATAGTGGTCCGATATTAATAGGATTTTACCTATATATGAGGAGTATAGTAAACTAATTAGGATTTTGCCTATATATGAGGAGTATAGTAAAACTAATTAATGCCGAATTTGGTCAAGATATCTTGATAAACAAAATATTTTTCACAGAACTTTATTTTCGACCGATCGTTCCATGGCAGCTATATGATATAGTGGTCCGATCTTAATAGGACTTTGTATATTTATGAGGAGTATAGTAAACTAATAAATGACGAGTTTGGTCAAGATATCTTCAAAAACAAAATGTTTTTTCATACAACTTAATTTTCGACCGATCGTTCCTATGGCAGCTATATGATATTGTGTTCCGATCCTTATAGAGTTTTTCCTTTATATGGGGAGTATAGTAAAACTAATTAATGCCGAATTTATACAACTTAATTTTCGACCGATCGTTCGTTTATATGGCAGCTATATAAATAAGTGGTCCGATCTAAATAGGATTTTGCATATATATGAGGAGTATAGTAAAACTAATAAATGCCGAGTTTGGTCCAGATATGTTGAAAAACAATTTTTTTTTATACAACAACTTAATTTTCAACCGATCTTTCCTATGGCAGATATAGTGGTCCGATCTTAATATGATTCTACCTATATATGAGGAGTATAGTAAAACTAATTAATGCCGAGTTTGGTCAAGATATCTTGAAAAACAAAATGATTTTTCATACAACTTAATTTTCGACCGATCGTTCATTTCTATGGCAGCTATATGATTTAGTTGTCCAATCTTAATAGGATTTTGCCTATATATGAGGAGTACAGTAAAACTAATTAATGCCGAGTTTGGTCCAGATATGTTGAAAAACAATTTTTTTTATACAACAACTTAATTTTCAACCTATCGTTCCTATGGCAGATATAGTGGTCCGATATTAATAGGATTTTACCTATATATGAGGAGTATAGTAAAACTAATTAATGCCGAGTTTGGTCAAGATATCTTGAAAAACAAAATGATTTTTCATACAACTTAATTTTCGACCGATCGTTCATTATATGGCAGCTATATGATTTAGTTGTCCAATCTTAATAGGATTTTGCCTATATATGAGGAGTATAGTAAAACTAATAAATGCCGAGTTTGGTCAAGATATCTTGATAAACCAAATGTTTTTACAAACAACAAATTAATTTTCGACCGATCGTTGCTATGGCAGCTATATGATATTTTGGTCCGATCTTAATAGGACTTTGCATATATATGAGGAGTATAGTAAAACTAGGAGTTTGGTCAAGAAATCTTGAAAAACAAATTTTTTTTATACAACTTTATTTTCGACCGATCGTTCATTTCTATGGCAGCTATATGATTTAGTTGTCCAATCTTAATAGGATTTTGCCTGTACAGTAAAACTAATTAATGCCGAGTTTGGTCGAGATATGTTGATAAACATTTTTTTTTATACAACAACTTAATTTTCAACCGATCGTTCCTATGGCAGATACAGTGGTCCGATCTTAATATGATTCTACCTATATATGAGGAGTATAGTAAAACTAATTAATGCCGAGTTTGGTCAAGATATCTTGAAAAACAAAATGATTTTTCATACAACTTAATTTTCGACCGATCGTTCAATTATATGGCAGCTATATGATTTAGTTGTCCAATCTTAATAGGTTTTTGCCTGTATATGAGGAGTATAGTAAAACTAATAAATGCCGAGTTTGGTCAAGATATCTTGAAAAACAAAATTTTTTTCATACAACTTAATTTTCGACCGATCGTTCATTTCTATGGCAGCTATATGATTTAGTTGTCCAATCTTAATAGGATTTTGCCTATATATGAGGAGTACAGTAAAACTAATTAATGCCGAGTTTGGTCCAGATATGTTGAAAAGCAATTTTTTTTTATACAACAACTAAATTTTCAACCGATCGTTCCTATGGCAGATATAGTGGTCCGATATTAATAGGATTTTACCTATATATGAGGAGTATAGTAAAACTAATTAGGATTTTGCCTATATATGAGGAGTATAGTAAAACTAATTAATGCCGAATTTGGTCAAGATATCTTGATAAACAAAATAATTTTTCACAGAACTTTATTTTCGACCGATCGTTCCATGGCAGCTATATGATATAGTGGTCCGATCTTAATAGGACTGTATATTTATGAGGAGTATAGTAAAACTAATAAATGACGAGTTTGGTCAAGATATCTTCAAAAACAAAATGTTTTTTCATACAACTTAATTTTCGACCGATCGTTCCTATGGCAGCTATATGATATTGTGTTCCGATCCTTATAGAGTTTTTCCTTTATATGGGGAGTATAGTAAAACTAATTAATGCCGAGTTTGGTCAAGATATCTTGAAAAACAAAATGTTTGTTCATACAACAACTTAATTTTCGACCGATCGTTCCTATGGCAGCTATATGAGGTCCGATCTTAATAGGATGTTGCCTATATATGAGGAGTATAGTAAAACTAATAAATGCCGAGTTTGGTCAAGATATCTTGAAAAACAAAATGATTTTTCATACAACTTAATTTTCGACCGATCGTTCATTTCTATGGCAGCTATATGATTTAGTTGTCCATCTTAATAGGATTTTGCCTATATATGAGGAGTACAGTAAAACTAATTAATGCCGAGTTTGGTCGAGATATGTTGAAAAACATTTTTTTTATACAACAGCTTTATTTTTAACCGATCGTTTCTTTGGCAGATATAGGGGTCCGATCTTAATATGATTCTACCTATATATGAGGAGTATAGTAAAACTAATTAATGCCGAGTTTGGTCAAGATATCTTGAAAAACAAAATGATTTTTCATACAACTTAATTTTCGACCGATCGTTTTCTATTGCAGCTATATGATAAAGTGTTCCGATCTTAATAGAATTTTGCCTATATATGAGGAGTATAGTAAAACTAATAAATGCCGAGTGTGGTCAAGATATCTTGATAAACAAAATAATTTTTCATACAACAACTTTATTTTCGACCGATCGTTCCATGGCAGCTATATGATATAGTGGTCCGATCTTATAGGACTTTGTATATTTATGAGGAGTATAGTAAAACTAATAAATGACGAGTTTGGTCAAGATATCTTCAAAAACCAAATGTTTTTATACAACTTAATTTTCGACCGATCGTTGCTATGGCAGCTATATGATATTGTGTTCCGATCGTTATAGATTTTTCCTATATATGGGGAGTATAGTAAACTAATTAATGCCGAGTTTGTCAAGATATCTTGAAAACAAAATGATTTTTCATACAACTTAATTTTCGACCGATCGTTTCTATAGCAGCTATATGATATAGTGTTCCGATCTTAATAAGATTTTGCCTATATATGAGGAGTATAGTAAAACTAATAAATGCCGAGTTTGGTCAAGATATCTTGATAAACCAAATGTTTTTACAAACAACAAATTAATTTTCGACCAATCGTTGCTATGGCAGCTATATGATATTTTGGTCCGATCTTAATAGGACTTTGCATATATATGAGGAGTATAGTAAAACTAGGAGTTTGGTCAAGATATCTTGAAAAACAAAATTTTTTTCATACAACTAATTTTCGACCGATCGTTCCATGGCAGCTATATGAATAAGTGGTCCGATCTAAATAGGATTTTGCATATATATGAGGAGTATAGTAAAACTAATAAATGCCGAGTTTTTGGTCCAGATATGTTGAAAAAACAATTTTTTTTTTATACAACAACTTAATTTTCAACCGATCTTTCCTATGGCAGATATAGTGGTCCGATCTTAATATGATTCTACCTATATATGAGGAGTATAGTAAAACTAATTAATGCCGAGTTTGGTCAAGATATCTTGAAAAACAAAATGATTTTTCATACAACTTAATTTTCGACCGATCGTTCATTTCTATGGCAGCTATATGATTTGGTTGTCCAATCTTAATAGGATTTTGCCTATATATGAGGAGTATAGTAAAACTAATAAATGCCGAGTTTGGTCAAGATATCTTGAAAAACAAAATTTTTTTCATACAACTTAATTTTCGACCGATCGTTCATTTCTATGGCAGCTATATGATTTAGTTGTCCATCTTAATAGGATTTTGCCTATATATGAGGAGTACAGTAAAACTAATTAATGCCGAGTTTGGTCCAGATATGTTGAAAAACAATTTTTTTTTATACAACTTAATTTTCAACCTATCGTTCCTATGGCAGATATAGTGATCCGATATTAATAGGATTTTACCTATATATGAGGAGTATAGTAAAACTAATTAATGCCGAGTTTGGTCAAGATATCTTGAAAAACAAAATGATTTTTCATACAACTTAATTTTCGACCGATCGTTCATTTATATGGCAGCTATATGATTTAGTTGTCCAATCTTAATAGGATTTTGCCTATATATGAGGAGTATAGTAAAACTAATAAATGCCGAGTTTGGTCAAGATATCTTGATAAACCAATTTTTTACAAACAACAAATTAATTTTCGACCGATCGTTGCTATGGCAGCTATATGATATTTTGGTCCGATCTTAATAGGACTTTGCATATATATGAGGTATAGTAAAACTAGGAGTTTGGTCAAGATATCTTGAAAAACAAAATTTTTTTTATACAACTTAATTTTCGACCGATCGTTCATTTCTATGGCAGCTATATGATTTAGTTGTCCAATCTTATAGGATTTTGCCTATATATGAGGAGTACAGTAAAACTAATTAATGCCGAGTTTGGTCGAGATATGTTGATAAACAATTTTTTTTTTATACAACAACTTAATTTTCAACCGATCGTTCCTATGGCAGATACAGTGGTCCGATCTTAATATGATTCTACCTATATATGAGGAGTATAGTAAAACTAATTAATGCCGAGTTTGGTCAAGAGATCTTGAAAAACAAAATGATTTTTCATACAACTTAATTTTCGACCGATCGTTTCTCTGGCAGCTATATGATTTAGTTGTCCAATCTTAATAGGATTTTGCCTATATATGAGGAGTATAGTAAAACTAATAAATGCCGAGTTTGGTCAAGATATCTTGAAAAACAAAATTTTTTTCATACAACTTAATTTTCGACCGATCGTTCATTTCTATGGCAGCTATATGATTTAGTTGTCCAATCTTAATAGGATTTTGCCTATATATGAGGAGTACAGTAAAACTAATTAATGCCGAGTTTGGTCCAGATATGTTGAACAGCAATTTTTTTTTTATACAACAACTTAATTTTCAACCGATCGTTCCTATGGCAGATATAGTGGTCCGATATTAATAGGATTTTACCTATATATGAGGAGTATAGTAAAACTAATTAGGATTTTGCCTATATATGAGGAGTATAGTAAACTAATAAATGCCGAGTTTGGTCAAGATATCTTGAAAAACAAAATTTTTTTCATACTACTTAATTTTCGACCGATCGTTCATTTCTATGGCAGCTATATGATTTAGTTGTCCAATCTTAATAGGATTTTGCCTATATATGAGGAGTACAGTAAAATTAATTAATGCCGAGTTTGGTCCAGATATGTTGAAAACAATTTTTTTTTATACAACTTAATTTTCAACCTATCGTTCCTATGGCAGATATAGTGGTCCGATATTAATAGGATTTTACCTATATATGAGGAGTATAGTAAAACTAATTAATGCCGAGTTTGGTCAAGATATCTTGAAAAACAAAATGATTTTTCATACAACTTAATTTTCGACCGATCGTTCATTTATATGGCAGCTATATGATTTAGTTGTCCAATCTTAATAGGATTTTGCCTATATATGAGGAGTATAGTAAACTAATAAATGCCGAGTTTGGTCAAGATATCTTGATAAACCAAATGTTTTTACAAACAACAAATTAATTTTCGACCGATCGTTCCTATGGCAGCTATATGATATTTTGGTCCGATCTTAATAGGACTTTGCATATATATAGGAGTATAGTAAAACTAGGAGTTTGGTCAAGAAATCTTGAAAAACAAAATTTTTTTTATACAACTTAATTTTCGACCGATCGTTCATTTCTATGGCAGCTATATGATTTAGTTGTCTAATCTTAATAGGATTTTGCCTATATATGAGGAGTACAGTAAAACTAATTAATGCCGAGTTTGGTCGAGATATGTTGATAAACAATTTTTTTTATACAACAACTTAATTTTCAACCGATCGTTCCTATGGCAGATACAGTGGTCCGATCTTAATAGATTCTACCTATATATGAGGAGTATAGTAAAACTAATTAATGCCGAGTTTGGTCAAGATATCTTGAAAAAAAAATGATTTTTCATACAACTTAATTTTCGACCAATCGTTCATTTATATGGCAGCTATATGATTTAGTTGTCCAATCTTAATAGGATTTTGCCTATATATGAGGAGTATAGTAAACTAATAAATGCCGAGTTTGGTCAAGATATCTTGAAAAACAAAATTTTTTTCATACAACTTAATTTTCGACCGATCGTTCATTTCTATGGCAGCTATATGATTTAGTTGTCCAATCTTAATAGGATTTTGCCTATATATGAGGAGTACAGTAAAACTAATTAATGCCGAGTTTGGTCCAGATATGTTGAAAAGCAATTTTTTTTTATACAACAACTTAATTTTCAACCGATCGTTCCTATGGCAGATATAGTGGTCCGATATTAATAGGATTTTACCTATATATGAGGATATAGTAAAACTAATTAGGATTTTGCCTATATATGAGGAGTATAGTAAAACTAATAATGCCGAATTTGGTCAAGATATCTTGATAAACAAAATAATTTTTCACAGAACTTTAATTTCGACCGATCGTTCCATGGCAGCTATATGATATAGTGGTCCGATCTTAATAGGACTTTGTATATTTATGAGGAGTATAGTAAAACTAATAAATGACGAGTTTGGTCAAGATATCTTCAAAAACAAAATGTTTTTCATACAACTTAATTTTCGACCGATCGTTCCTATGGCAGCTATATGATATTGTGTTCCGATCCTTATAGAGTTTTTCCTTTATATGGGGAGTATAGTAAAACTAATTAATGCCGAGTTTGGTCAAGATATCTTGAAAAACAAAATGTTTGTTCATACAACAACTTAATTTTCGACCGATCGTTCCTATGGCAGCTATATGAGGTCCGATCTTAATAGGATGTTGCCTATATATGAGGAGTATAGTAAAACTAATCAATGCCGAGTTTGGTCAAGATATCTTGAAAAACAAAATGATTTTTCATACAACTTAATTTTCGACCGATCGTTCATTTCTATGGCAGCTATATGATTTAGTTGTCCATCTTAATAGGATTTTGCCTATATATGAGGAGTACAGTAAAACTAATTAATGCCGAGTTTGGTCGAGATATGTTGTAAAACATTTTTTTTTTATACAACAACTTAATTTTCAACCGATCGTTTCTTTGGCAGATATAGGGGTCCGATCTTAATATGATTCTACCTATATATGAGGAGTATAGTAAAACTAATTAATGCCGAGTTTGGTCAAGATATCTTGAAAAACAAATGATTTTTCATACAACTTAATTTTCGACCGATCGTTTCTATGCAGCTATATGATAAAGTGTTCCGATCTTAATAGAATTTTGCCTATATATGAGGAGTATAGTAAAACTAATAAATGCCGAGTGTGGTCAAGATATCTTGATAAACAAAAATTTTTCATACAACAACTTATTTTCGACCGATCGTTCCATGGCAGCTATATGATATAGTGGTCCGATCTTAATAGGACTTTGTATATTTATGAGGAGTATAGTAAAACTAATAAATGACGAGTTTGGTCAAGATATCTTCAAAAACAAAATGTTTTTTATACAACTTAATTTTCGACCGATCGTTGCTATGGCAGCTATATGATATTGTGTTCCGATCGTTATAGAGTTTTTCCTATATATGGGGAGTATAGTAAAACTAATTAATGCCGAGTTTGGTCAAGATATCTTGAAAAACAAAATGATTTTTCATACAACTTAATTTTTGACCGATCGTTTCTATAGCAGCTATATGATATAGTGTTCCGATCTAATAAGATTTTGCCTATATATGAGGAGTATAGTAAAACTAATAAATGCCGAGTTTGGTCAACATATCTTGATAAACCAAATGTTTTTACAAACAACAAATTAATTTTCGACCGATCGTTGCTATGGCAGCTATATGATATTTTGGTCCGATCTTAATAGGACTTTGCATATATGAGGAGTATAGTAAAACTAGGAGTTTGGTCAAGATATCTTGAAAAACAAATTTTTTTCATACAACTAAATTTTCGACCGATCGTTCCATGGCAGCTATATGAATAAGTGGTCCGATCTAAATAGGATTTTGCATATATATGAGGAGTATAGTAAAACTAATAATGCCGAGTTTGGTCCAGATATGTTGAAAAACAATTTTTTTTTATACAACAACTTAATTTTCAACCGATCTTTCCTATGGCAGATATAGTGGTCCGATCTTAATATGATTCTACCTATATATGAGGAGTATAGTAAAACTAATTAATGCCGAGTTTGGTCAAGGTATCTTGAAAAACAAAATGATTTTTCATACAACTTAATTTTCGACCGATCGTTCATTTCTATGGCAGCTATATGATTTAGTTGTCCAATCTTAATAGGATTTTGCCTATATATGAGGAGTATAGTAAAACTAATAAATGCCGAGTTTGGTAAAGATATCTTGAAAAACAAAATTTTTTTCATACAACTTAATTTTCGACCGATCGTTCATTTCTATGGCAGCTATATGATTTAGTTGTCCAATCTTAATAGGATTTTGCCTATATATGAGGAGCACAGTAAAACTAATTAATGCCGAGTTTGGTCCAGATATGTTGAAAAACAATTTTTTTTTATACAACAACTTAATTTTCAACCCTATCGTTCCTATGGCAGATATAGTGGTCCGATATTAATAGGATTTTACCTATATATGAGGAGTATAGTAAAACTAATTAGGATTTTGCTTATATATGAGGAGTATAGTAAACTAATTAATGCCGAATTTGGTCAAGATATCTTGTTTATCAATAATTCTTCACAGAACTTTATTTTCGACCGATCGTTCCATGGCAGCTATATGATATAGTGGTCCGATCTTAATAGGACTTTGTATATTTATGAGGGTATAGTAAAACTAATAAATGACGAGTTTGGTCAGATATCTTCAAAAACAAAATGTTTTTTCATACAACTTAATTTTCGACCGATCGTTCCTATGGCAGCTTTATGATATTGTGTTCCGATCCTTATAGAGTTTTTCCTATATATGGGGAGTATAGTAAAACTAATTAATGCCGAGTTTGGTCAAGATATCTTGAAAAACAAAATGTTTGTTCATACAACAACTAAATTTTCGACCGATCGTTCCTATGGCAGCTATATGAGGTCCGATCTTAATAGGGTGTTGCCTATATATGAGGAGTATAGTAAAACTAATTAATGCCGAATTTGGTCAAGATATCTTGATAAACAAAATAATTTTTCATAGAACAACTTAATTTTCGACCGGTCGTTTCTATGGCAGCTATATGATATAGTGATCCGATCTTAATAATATTTTGCCTATATATGACGAGTATAGTAAAACTAATAAATGCCGAGTTTGGTCAAGATATCTTGATAAACAAAATGTTTTTACATACAACAAATTAATTTTCGACCGATCGTTCCTATGGCAGCTATATGATATTTTGGTCCGATCTTAATAGGACTTTGCGTATATATGAGGAGTATAGTAAAACTAGGAGTTTGGTCAAGATATCTTGAAAAACAAAATTTTTTTCATACAACTTAATTTTCGACCGATCGTTCATTTCTATGGCAGCTATATGATTTAGTTGTCCAATCTTAATACGACCGATCGTTCATTTCTATGGCAGCTATATGATTTAGTTGTCTAATCTTAATAGGATTTTGCCTACATATGAGGAGTACAGTAAAACTAATTAATGCCGAGTTTGGTCAAGATATCTTGAAAATCAAATGTTTGTTCATACAACAACTTAATTTTCAACCGATCGTTCCTATTACAGCTATATGACATAGTGGTGCGATTTTAATAGGATTTTGTCTATATATGAGGAGTATAGTAAACTAATAAATGCCGAGTTTGGCCAAGATATCTTGAAAAACAAAATTTTTTTCATACAACTTAATTTTCGACCGATCGTTCATTTCTATGGCAGCTATATGATTTAGTTGTCTAATCTTAATAGGATTTTGCCTATATATGAGGAGTACAGTAAAACTAATTAATGCCGAGTTTGGTCGAGATATGTTGAAAAACAATTTTTTTTATACAACAACTTAATTTTCAACCGATCGTTCCTTTGGCAGATATAGTGGTCCGATCTTAATATGATTCTACCTATATATGAGGAGTATAGTAAAACTAATTAATGCCGAGTTGGTCAAGATATCTTGAAAAACAAAATGATTTTTCATACAACTTAATTTTCGACCGATCGTTTCTATGGCAGCTATATGATATAGTGTTCCGATCTTAATAGAATTTTGCCTATATATGAGGAGTATAGTAAAACTAATAAATGCCGAGTGTGGTCAAGATATCTTGATAAACAAAATAATTTTTCATACAACAACTTTATTTTCGACCGATCGTTCCATGGCAGCTATATGATATAGTGGTCCGATCTGAATAGGACTTTGTATATTTATGAGGAGTATAGTAAAACTAATAAATGACGAGTTTGGTCAAGATATCTTTAAAAACCAAATTTTTTTATACAACCTAATTTTCGACCGATCGTTTCTCTGGCAGCTATATGATATAGTGTTCCGATCTTTAATAGAATTTTGCCTATATATGAGGAGTATAGTAAAACTAATAAATGCCGAGTTTGGTCAAGATATCTTGAAAAACAAAATTTTTTTCATACACTTAATTTTCGACCGATCGTTCATTTCTATGGCAGCTATATGCTTTAGTTGTCCAATCTTAATAGGATTTTGCCTATATATGAGGACTACAGTAAACTAATTAATGCCGAGTTTGGTCAAGATATCTTGAAAAACAAAATGTTTGTTCATACAACAACTTAATTTTCAACCGATCGTTCCTATTACAGCTATATGACATAGTGGTGCGATTTAAATAGGATTTGTCTATATATGAGGAGTATAGTAGAACTAATAAATGCCGAGTTTGGTCAGATATCTTGATAAACAAAATAATTTTTCATACAACAACTTTATTTTCGACCGACCGTTCCATGGCAGTTAAGATATAGTGGTCCGATCTTAATAGGACTTTGTATATTTATGAGGAGTATAGTAAAACTAATAAATGACGAGTTTGGTCAAGATATCTTCAAAAACCAAATGTTTTTTTATACAACTTAATATTTCGACCGATCGTTCCTATGGCAGCTATATGATTGTGTTCCGATCCTTATAGAGTTTTTCCTTTATATGGGAAGTATAGTAAAACTAATTAATGCCGAGTTTGGTCAAGATATCTTGAAAAACAAAATGATTTTTCATACAACTTAATTTTTGACCGATCGTTCATTTCTATGGCAGCTATATGATTTAGTTGTCCAATCTTAATAGGATTTTGCCTATATATGAGGAGTACAGTAAAACTATTAATGCCGAGTTTGGTCGAGATATGTTGAAAAACAATTTTTTTTATACAACAACTTAATTTTTCAACCTATCGTTCCTATGGCAGATATAGTGGTCCGATCTTAATATGATTTTACCTATATATGAGGAGTATAGTAAAACTAATCAATGCCGAGTTTGGTCAAGATATCTTGAAAAACAAAATGATTTTTCTACAACTTAATTTTCGACCGATCGTTCATTTCTATGGCAGCTATATATTTGTTGTCCAATCTTAATAGGATTTGCCTATATATGAGGAGTATACAGTAAACTAATTAATGCCGAGTTTGTCGAGATTGTTGAAAAACAATTTTTTTTTTATACAACAACTTAATTTTCAAACGCGATCGTTCCTTTGGCAGATATAGTGGTCCGATCTTAATATGATTCTACCTATATATGAGGAGTATAGTAAAACTAATTATGCCGAGTTTTGGTCAAGATATCTTGAAAAACCAAAATGATTTTTCATACAACTTAATTTGCGACCGATCGTTTCTATAGCAGCTATATGATATAGTGTTCCGATCTTAATAGAATTTTGCCTATATATGAGAGTATAGTAAAACTAATAATGCCGAGTGTGTCAAGATATCTTGATAAACAAAAATAATTTTCATACAACAACTTTATTTTCGACCGATCGTTCCATGGCAGCTATATGATATAGTGGTCCGATCTTAATAGCTTTGTATATTTTATGAGGAGGATGTAGTAAAACTAATAATGACGAGTTTGGTCAAGATATCTTCAAAAACCAAATGTTTTTTTATACAACTTAATTTTCGACCGATCGTTGTTGCTATGGCAGCTATATGATATTGTGTTCCGATCGTTATAGAGTTTTTCGTATATATGGGGAGTATAGTAAAACTAATTAATGCCGAGTTTTGTCAAGATATCTTGAAAAACAAAATGATTTTTCATACAACTTAATTTTCGACCGATCGTTTCTATAGCAGCTATAGATATAGTGTTCCGATCTTAATAAGATTTTGCCTATATATGAGGAGTATAGTAAAACTAATAAATGCCGAGTGTGGTCAAGATATCTTGATAACAAAATAAATTTTTTTCATACACAACTTTATTTTCGACCGACCGTCGTTCCATGGCAGCTATATGATATAGTGGTCCGATCTGAATAGGACTTTGTATATTTATGAGAGTATAGTAAAACTAATAATGACGAGTTTGGTCAAGATATCTTAAAAAACCAAATGTTTTTTATACAACCTAATTTTCGACCGATCGTTTCTATGGCAGATATAGTGGTCCGCTCTTAATAGGATTTTACCTATATATGAGGAGTATAATAACACTAATTAATGCCGAGTTTGGTCAAGATATCTTGAAAAACAAAATGATTTTTCATACACTTAATTTTCGACCGATCGTTTCTCTGGCAGCTATATGATATAGTGTTCCGATCTTAATAGAATTTTGCCTATATATGAGGAGTATAGTAAAACTAATAAATGCCGAGTTTGGTCAAGATATCTTGAAAACCAAAATTTTTTTCATACAACTTAATTTTCGACCGATCGTTCATTTCTATGGCAGCTATATGATTTAGTTGTCTAATCTTAATAGGATTTTGCCTATATTGAGGAGTACAGTAAAACTAATTAATGCCGAGTTTGGTCAAGATATCTTGAAAATCAAATGTTTGTTCATACAACAACTTAATTTTCAACCGACCGTTCCTATTACAGCTATATGACATAGTGGTGCGATTTTAATAGGATTTTGTCTATATATGAGGAGTATAGTAAAACTAATAAATGCCGAGTTTGTCATGATATCTTGAAAAACAAAATGATTTTTCATACAAATTTAATTTTCGACCGATCGTTTCTCTGGCAGCTATATGATATAGTGTTCCGATCTTAATAGAATTTTGCCTATATATGAGGAGTATAGTAAAACTAATAATGCCGAGTTTGGTCAAGATATCTTGAAAAACAAAATTTTTTTCATACAACTTAATTTTCGACCGATCGTTCATTTCTATGGCAGCTATATGATTTAGTTGTCTAATCTTAATAGGATTTTGCCTATATATGAGGAGTACAGTAAAACTAATTAATGCCGAGTTTGGTCAAGATATCTTGAAAATCAAAATGTTTGTTCATACAACAACTTAATTTTCAACCGTCGGTCCTATTACAGCTATGACATAGTGTGTGCGATTTTAATAGGATTTTGTCTATATATGAGGAGTATAGTAAAACTAATAAATGCCGAGTTTGGTCAAGATATCTTGAAAAACAAATTTTTTCATACAACTTAATTTTCGACCGATCGTCATTTCTATGGCAGCTATATGATTAGTTGTCCAATCTTAATAGGATTTTGCCTATATATGAGGAGTACAGTAAAACTAATTAATGCCGAGTTTGGTCGAGATATGTTGAAAAACAAAATGATTTTTCATACAACTTAATTTTTGACCGATCGTTCATTTCTATGGCAGCTATATGATTTAGTTGTCCAATCTTAATGGATTTTGCCTATATATGAGGAGTACAGTAAAACTAATTATGCCGAGTTTGGTCGAGATATCTTGAAAAACAAAATGTTTTTTCATACAACTTAATTTTCGACCGATCGTTTCTCTGGCAGCTATATGATATAGTGTTCCGATCTTAATAGAATTTGCCTATATATGAGGAGTATAGTAAAACTAATAAATGCCGAGTTTGGTCAATATCTTGAAAAACAAAATTTTTTTCATACAACTTAATTTTCGACCGATCGTTTCATTTCTATGGCAGCTATATGATTTAGTTGTCTAATTTAATAGGATTTTGCCTATATATGAGGAGTACAGTAAAACTAATTAATGCCGAGTTTGGTCAAGATATCTTGAAAATCAAAATGTTTGTTCATACAACAAATTTATTTCAACCGATCGTTCCTATTACAGCTATATGACATAGTGGTGCGATTTTAATAGGATTTTGTCTATATATGAGGAGTATAGTAAAACTAATAAATGCCGAGTTTGGTCAAGATATCTTGAAAAACAAAATTTTTTTTCATACAACTTAATTTTCGACCGATCGTTCATTTCTATGGCAGCTATATGATTAGTTGTCTAATCTTACTAATGGATTTTGCCTATATATGAGGAGTACAGTAAACTAATTAATGCCGAGTTTGGTCGAGATATGTTGAAACACAATTTTTTTTTATACAACAACTTAATTTTCAACCGATCGTTCCTTTGGCAGATATAGTGGTCCGATCTTAATATGATTCTACCTAAATATGAGGAGTATAGTAAAACTAATTAATGCCGAGTTTGGTCAAGATATCTTGAAAAACAAAATGATTTTCATACAACTTAATTTTCGACCGATCGTTTCTATGGCAGCTATATGATATAGTGTTCCCATCTTAATAGAATTTTGCCTATATATGAGAGTATAGTAAAACTAATAAATGCCGAGTGTGGTCAAGATATCTTGATAAACAAAATATTTTTTCATACAACAACTTTATTTTCGACCGATCGTTTCCATGGCAGCTATATGAATAGTGGTCCGATCTGAATAGGACTTTGTATATTTATGAGGAGTATAGTAAAACTAATAATGACGAGTTTGGTCAAGATATCTTTAAAACCAAATGTTTTTTTATACAACCTAATTTTCGACCGATCGTTTCTATGGCAGCTATATGATATAGTGATCCGATCTTAATAATATTTTGCCTATATATGACGAGTGTAGTAAAACTAATAAATGCCGAGTTTGGTCAGGATATCTTGATAAACAAAATGTTTTTACATACAACAAATTAATTTTCGACCGGTCGTTCCTATGGTAGCTACTATATATATTTGGTCCGATCTTATAGAACTTTGCATATATATGAGAGTAGTATAGTAAAACAAGTTTGGTCAAGATATCTTGAAAAACAAAATTTTTTTCATACAACTTAATTTTCGACCGATCGTTCATTTCTATGGCAGCTATATGATTAGTTGTCCCATCTTAATAGGATTTTGCCTATATTAGGAGTACAGTAAACTAACTAATGCCGAGTTTGGTCGAGATATGTTGAAAAAACAATTTTTTTTTATACAACAACTTTATTTTCAACCGATCGTTCCTATGGCAGATATAGTGGTCCGCTCTTACTAGGATTTTACCTATATATGAGGAGTATAATAACACTAATTAATGCCGAGTTTGGTCAAGATATCTTGAAAAACAAATGATTTTTCATACAACTTAATTTTCGACCGATCGTTTCGTTTCTCTGGCAGCTATATGATATAGTGTTCCGATCTTAATAGAATTTTGCCTATATATGAGGAGTATAGTAAACTAATAAATGCCGAGTTTGGTCAAGATATCTTGAAAAACAAAATTTTTTCATACAACTTAATTTTCGACCGATCGTTCATTTCTATGGCAGCTATATGATTTAGTTGTCCAATCTTAATAGGATTTTGCCTATATATGAGGAGTACAGTAAAACTAATTAATGCCGAGTTTTGGTCAAGATATCTTGAAAACCAAAATGTTTGTTCATACAACAACTTAATTTTCAACCGATCGTTCCTATTACAGCTATATGACATAGTGGTGCGATTTTAATATAATAGGATTTGTGTTATATATGATAGTATAGTAAAACTAATAAATGCCGAGTTTGGTCAGGATATCTTGATAAACAAAATAATTTTTCATACAACTTTATTTTCGACCGATCGTTCCATGGCAGTTATATGATATAGTGGTCCGATCTTAATAGGACTTTGTATATTTATGAGGAGTATAGTAAAACTAATAAATGACGAGTTTGGTCAAGATATCTTCAAAAACCAAATGTTTTTTATACAACTTATTTTCGACCGATCGTTGCTATGGCAGCTATATGATATTGTGTTCCGATCGTTATAGAGTTTTTCGTATATATGGGGAGTATAGTAAACTAATTAATGCCGAGTTTGGTCAAGATATCTTGAAAAACAAAATGATTTGTCATACAACTTAATTTTCGACCGATCGTTTCTATAGCAGCTATATGATATAGTGTTCCGATCTTAATAAGATTTTGCCTATATATGAGTATAGTAAAACTAATAATACCGAGTTTGGTCAGATATCTTGATAAACCAAATGTTTTTACAAACACCAAATTAATTTTCGACGACCGATCGGTGCTATGGCAGCTATATGATATTTTGGTCCTCTAATAGGACTTTGCATATATATGAGGAGTATAGTAAAACTAGGAGTTTGGTCAAGATATCTTGAAAAACAAATTTTTTTTCATACAACTAAATTTCGACCGATCGTTCCATAGCAGCTATATGAGGTCCGATCTTAATAGGATTTTGCTTATATAAGGAGTATAGTAAAACTAATTAATGCCGAATTTATACAACAACTTAATTTCGACCGATCGTTCGTTTATATGGCAGCTATATGAATAAGTGTCCGATCTAAATAGGATTTTGCATATATATGAGGAGTATAGTAACACTAATAAATGCCGAGTTTGGTCCAGATATGTTGAAAAACAATTTTTTTTTATACAACAACTTAATTTTCAACCGATCGTTCCTATGGCAGATATAGTGGTCCGATCTTAATATGATTCTACCTATATATGAGGAGTATAGTAAAACTAATTAATGCCGAGTTTGGTCAAGATATCTTGAAAAACAAAATGATTTTTCATACAACTTAATTTCGTTCGACCGATCGTTCATTTCTATGGCAGCTATATGATTGTTTGTCCAATCTTAACAGGATTTTGCCTATATATGAGGAGTATAGTAAAACTAATAAACCGAGTTTTGTCAAGATATCTTGAAAAACAAATTTTTTTCATACACTTAATTTTCG
This sequence comes from Drosophila americana, assembly GCA_030788265.1. Lineage (NCBI taxonomy): Eukaryota > Metazoa > Arthropoda > Insecta > Diptera > Drosophilidae > Drosophila > Drosophila americana. The sequence goes on along the minus strand of JAURSC010000149.1, from coordinate 11,656 downwards.
ACCGATCGTTCATTTCTATGGCAGCTATATGATTTAGTTGTCCAATCTTAATAGGATTTTGCCTATATATGAGGAGTACAGTAAAACTAACTAATGCCGAGTTTGGTCGAGATATGTTGAAAAACAATTTTTTTTTATACAACAACTTTATTTTCAACCGATCGTTCCTATGGCGATATAGTGGTCCGCTCTTAATAGGATTTTCCTATATATGAGAGTATAAAAACACTAATAATGCCGAGTTTGGTCAAGATATCTTGAAAAACAAAATGATTTTTCATACAACTTAATTTTCGACCGATCGTTTCTCTGGCAGCTATATGATATAGTGTTCCGATCTTAATAGAATTTTGCCTATATATGAGGAGTATAGTAAAACTAAAAATGCCGAGTTTGGTCAAGATATCTTGAAAAACACAAATTTTTTTCATACAACTTAATTTTCGACCGATCGTTCATTTCTATGGCAGCTATATGATTTAGTTGTCAATCTTAATAGGATTTTGCCTATATATGAGGAGTACAGTAAAACTAATTAATGCCGAGTTTGGTCAAGATATCTAGAAAACAAATGTTTGTTCATACAACACTAAATTTTCGACCGATCGTTCCTATGGAGCTATATGAGGTCCAATCTTAATAGGATTTTGCCTATATATGAGGAGTATAGCAAAACTTATTATGCCGAATTTGGTCAAGATATCTTGAAAAACACAAATGTTTTTTTTATACAACAACTTAATTTTCGACCGATCGTTCGTTTATATGGCAGCTATATGAATAAGTGGTCCGATCTAAATAGGATTTTGCATATATATGAGGAGTATAGTAAACTTATTAATGCCGAATTTGGTCAAGATATCTTGAAAAACAAAATGTTTTTTTATACAACACTTAATTTTCACCGATCGTTCCTATTACAGCTATATGACATAGCGGTGCGATTTTAATAGGATTTTGTCTATATATAGGAGATAGTAACACTATAATAAGTGCGAGTTTGGTCAGGATATCTTGATAAACAAAATAATTTTTCATACAACAACTTTATTTTCGACCGATCGTTTCTCTGGCAGCTATATGATATAGTGGTCCGCTCTTAATAGGATTTTACCTATATATGAGGAGTATAAAAACACTAATTAATGCCGAGTTTGGTCAAGATATCTTGAAAAACAAAATGATTTTTCATACACTTAATTTTCGACCGATCGTTTCTCTGGCAGCTATATGATATAGTGTTCCGATCTTAATAGAATTTTGCCTATATATGAGGAGTATAGTAAACTAATAAATGCCGAGTTTGGTCAAGATATGTTGAAAAACATTTTTTTTTTATACAACAACTTAATTTTCAACCTATCGTTCTATGGCAGATATATTGGTCCGATATTAATAGGATTTTACCTATATAAGAGTATAGTAAAACTAATTAGGATTTTGCTTATATAGGAGTATAGTAAAACAAATTAATGCCGAATTTGGTCAAGATATCTTGATAAACCAAATAATTCTTCACAGAACTTTATTTTCGACCGATCGTTCCATGGCAGCTATATGATATAGTGGTCCGATCTTAATAGGACTTTGTATATTTATGAGGAGTATAGTAAAACTAATAATGACGAGTTGGGTCAAGATATCTTCAAAACAAAATGTTTTTTCATACAACTTAATTTTCGACCGATCGTTCCTATGGCAGCTTTATGATATTGTGTTCCGATCCTTAGAGAGTTTTTCCTAGATATGGGGAGTATAGTAAAACTAATTAATACCGAGTTTGGTCAAGATATCTTGAAAAACAAATGTTTGTTCATACAACAACTAAATTTCGACCGATCGTTCCTATGGCAGCTATATGAGTCCGATCTTAATAGGATGTTGCCTATATATGAGGAGTATAGTAAAACTAATAAATGACGAGTTTGGTCAAGATATCTTCAAAACAAAAATGTTTTTCATACAACTTAATTTTCGACCGATCGTTCCTATGGCAGCTATATGATATTGTGTTCCGATCCTTATAGAGTTTTTCCTATATATGGGAGTATAGTAAAACTAATTAATGCCGATTTGGTCAAGATATCTTGATAAACAAAATAATTTTCATAGAACAACTTAATTTTCGACCGGTCGTTTCTATGGCAGCTAAATGATATAGTGATCCGATCTTAATAATATTTTGCCTATATATGACGAGTATAGTAAAACTAATAATGCCGAGTTTTGGTCAAGATATCTTGATAAACAAAATGTTTTTATACATACAACAAATTAATTTTCGACCGATCGTTCCTATGGCAGCTATATGATATGATATTTTGGTCCGATCTTAATAGGACTTTGCATATATATGAGGAGTATAGTAAAACTAGAGTTTGGTCAAGATATCTTGAAAACCAAATTTTTTTCATACAACTTAATTTTCGACCGATCGTTCATTTCTATGGCAGCTATATATTTAGTTGTCCAATCTTAATACGATTTTGCCTATATATGAGGAGTACAGTAAAACTAACTAATGCCGAGTTGGTCGAGATATGTTGAAAAACAATTTTTTTTTTATACAACACTTTATTTTCAACCGATCGTTCCTATGGCAGATATAGTGGTCCGCTCTGAATAGGATTTTACCTATATATGAGGAGTATAAAAACACTAATTAATGCCGATTTGGTCAAGATATCTTGAAAAACAAAATGATTTTTCATACAACTTAATTTTCGCACCGATCGTTTCTCTGGCAGCTATATGATATAGTGTTCCGATCTTAATAGAATTTTGCCTATATATGAGGAGTATAGTAAAACTAATAAATGCCGAGTTTGGTCAAGATATCTTGAAAAACAAAATGTTTTTTTATACAACAACTTAATTTTCGACCGATCGTTCGTTTATATGGCAGCTATATGAATAAGTGGTCCGATCTAAATAGGATTTTGCATATATATGAGGAGTATAGTAACTTATTAATGCCGAATTTGGTCAAGATATCTTGAAAAACAAAATGTTTTTTTATACAACAACTTAATTTTCAACCGATCGTTCCTATTACAGCTATATGACATAGCGGTGCGATTTTAATAGGATTTTGTCTATATATGAGGAGTATAGTAAAACTAATAAATGCCGAGTTTGGTCAGGATATCTTGATAAACAAATAATTTTTCATACAACAACTTAATTTTCGACCGATCGTTCCATGGCAGTTATATGATATAGTGGTCCGATCTTATAGGACTTTGTATATTTATGAGGAGTATAGTAAAACTAATAAATGACGAGTTTTGGTCAAGATTCTTCAAAAACCAAATGTTTTTTATACCAACTTAATTTTCGACCGATCGTTCCTATGGCAGCTATATGATATTGTGTTCCGATCCTTATAGAGTTTTTCCTTTATATGGGATATAGTAAAACTAATTAATGCCGAGTTGGTCAAGATATCTTGAAAAAAAAATGATTTTTCATACAACTTAATTTTCGAACCGATCGTTTCTATGGCAGCTATATGATATAGTGTTCCGATCTTAATAAGATTTTGCCTATATATGAGAGTATAGTAAAACTAATAAATGCCCAGTTTGGTCAAGATATCTTGATATACCAAATGTTTATACAAACAACAAATTAATTTTCGACCGATCGTTGCTATGGCAGCTATATGATATTTTGGTCCGATCATCTAATCGGACTTTGTATATATATGAGGAGTATAGTAAAACTAGGAGTTTGGTCAAGATATCTTGAAAAACAAAATTTTTTTTTATACAACTTAATTTTCGACCGATCGTTCATTTCTCTATGGCAGCTATATGATTTAGTTGTCCAATCTTAATAGGATTTTGCCTATATATGAGGAGTACAGTAAAACTAATTAATGACGAGTTTGGTCAAGATATCTTGAAAACAAAATGTTGTTCATACAACAACTAAATTTTCGACCGATCGTTCCTATGGCAGCTATATGAGGTCCATTCTTATAGGATTTTGCCTATATATGAGGAGTATAGTAAACTACAATCAATGCCGAGTTTGGACAAGTTATCTTGAAAAACAAATGATTTTTCATACAACTTAATTTTCGACCGATCGTTCATTTCTATGGCAGCTATATGATTTAGTTGTCCAATCTTAATAGGAATCTTAATAGGATTTTGCCTATATATGAGGAGTATAGTAAAACTAATTAATGCCGAGTTTGGACGAGATATTTTGAAAAACAATTTTTTTTTATACAACAACTTAATTTTTAACCCGATCGTTCCTTTGGCAGATATAGTGGTCCGATCTTATATGATTCTACCTATATATGAGAGTATAGTAAAACTAATTAATGCCGAGTTTGGTCAAGATATCTTGAAAAACAAAATGATTTTTCATACAACTTATTTTCGACCGATCGTTCATTTCTATGGCAGCTATATGATTTAGTTGTCCAATCTTAATAGGATTTTGCCTATATATGAGGAGTACAGTAAAACTAACTAATGCCGAGTTTGGTCGAGATATGTTGAAAAACAATTTTTTTTTATACAACAACTTAATTTTCAACCTATGGTTCCTATGGCAGATATAGTGGTCCGATCTTAATATGATTTTACCATATATGAGGAGTATAGTAAAACTAATCAATGCCGAGTTTGGTCAAGATATCTTGAAAAACAAAATGATTTTTCATACAACTTAATTTTCGACCGATCGTTCATTTCTATGGCAGCTATATGATTTAGTTGTCCCATCTTAATAGGATTTTGCCTATATGAGGAGTACAGTAAAACAATTAATGCCGAGTTTGGTCAAGATATCTAGAAAAACAAATGTTTGTTCAACAACCTAAATTTTCGACCGATCGTTCCTATGGCAGCTATATGAGGTCCAATCTTATAGGATTTTGCCTATATATGAGGAGTATAGTAAAACTTATTAATGCCGAATTTGGTCAAGATATCTTGAAAAACAAAATGTTTGTTCATACAACAACTAAATTTTCGACCGATCGTTCCTATGGCAGCTATATGAGGTCCAATCTTAATAGGATTTTGCATATATATGAGGAGTATAGTAAAACTTATTAATGCCGAATTTGGTCAAGATATCTGAAAAACAAATTTTTTTATACAACAACTTAATTTTCAACCGATCGTTCCTATTACAGCTATATGACATAGTGTGCGATTTTAATAGGATTTTGTCTATATATAGGAGTATAGTAAAACTAATAATGCCGAGTTTGGTCAGGATATCTTGATAAACAAATAATTTTTCATACAACAACTTTATTTTCGACCGATCGTTCCATGGCATTTATATGATATAGTGGTCCGATCTTATAGGACTTTGTATATTTATGAGGAGTATAGTAAAACTAATAAATGACGATTTTGGTCAAGATATCTTCAAAAACCAATGTTTTTTATACAACTTAATTTTCGACCGATCGTTCATTCTATGGCAGCTATATGATATTGTGTTCCGATCGTTATAGAGTTTTTCCTATATATGGGGAGTATAGTAAAACTAATTAATGCCGAGTTTGGTCAAGATATCTTGAAAAACAAAATGATTTTCATACAACTTAATTTTCGACCGATCGTTTCTATAGCAGCTATATGATATAGTGTTCCGATCTTAATAAGATTTTGCCTATATATGAGAGTATAGTAAAACTAATAAATGCCGAGTTTGGTCAAGATATCTTGAAAAACAAAATTTTTTCATACAACTTAATTTTCGACCGATCGTTCCTATGGCATTATATGATATAGTGGTCCGATCTTAATAGGACTTTGTATATTTATGAGGAGTATAGTAAAACTAATATGACGAGTTTGGTCAAGATATCTTCAAAAACAAATTGTTTTTTAATACAACTTAATTTTCGACCGATCGTTCCTATGGCAGCTATATGATATTGTGTTCCGATCCTTATAGAGTTTTTTCTTTATATGGGAAGTATAGTAAAACTAATTAATGCCGAGTTTGGTCAAGATATCTTGAAAACAAAATGATTTTTCATACAACTTAATTTTCGACCGATCGTTTCTATGGCAGCTATATGATATAGTGTTCCGATCTTAATAGATTTTGCCTATATATGAGGAGTATAGTAAAACTAATAAATGCCGAGTTTGGTCAAGATATCTTGATATACCAAATGTTTATACAAACACAATTAATTTTCGACCGATCGTTCATTTCTATGGCAGCTATATGATTTAGTTGTCCAATCTTAATATAATTTTGCCTATATATGAGGATTACAGTAAAACTAACTAATGCCGAGTTTGGTCGAGATATGTTGAAAAATAATTTTTTTTTATATACAACAACTTAATTTTCAACCTATCGTTCCTATGGCAATATAGTGGTCCGATCTTAATATGATTTTACCTATATATGAGGAGTATAGTAAAACTAATCAATGCCGAGTTTGGTCAAGATATCTTGAAAAACAAAATGATTTTTCATACAACTTAATTTTCGACCGATCGTTCATTCTATGGCAGCTATATGATTTAGTTTTCCAATCTTAATAGGATTTTGCCTATATATGAGGAGTACAGTAAAACTATTAATGCCGAGTTTGGTCGAGATATTTTGAAAACAATTTTTTTTATACAACAACTTAATTTTCAACCGATCGTTCCTTTGGCAGATATAGTGGTCCGATCTTAATATGATTCTACCTATATATGAGGAGTATAGTAAAACTAATAATGCCGAGTTTGGTCAAGATATCTTAAAAACAAATGATTTTTCATACAACTTAATTTCGACCGATCGTTTCTATGGCAGCTATATGATATAGTGTTCCGATCGTTATAGAGTTTTTCCTATATATGGGGAGTATAGTAAAACTAATTAATGCCGAGTTTGGTCAAGATATCTTGAAAAACAAAATGATTTTTCATACAACTTAATTTTCGACCGATCGTTTCTATACCAGCTATATGATATAGTGTTCCGATCTTAATAAGATTTTGCCTATATATGAGGAGTATAGTAAAACTAATAAATGCCGAGTTTGGGTCAAGATATCTTGATAACCAAATGTTTTTACAAACAACAAATTAATTTTCGACCGATCGTTGCTATGGCAGCTATATGATATTTTGGTCCGATCTTAATCGGACTTTGTATATATATGAGGAGTATAGTAAAACTAGGAGTTTGGTCAAGATATCTTGAAAAACAAAATTTTTTTTATACAACTTAATTTTCGACCGATCGTTCATTTCTATGGCAGCTATATGATTTAGTTGTCCAATCTTAATAGGATTTTGCCTATATATGAGGAGTACAGTAAAACTAACTAATGCCGAGTTTGGTCGAGATATGTTGAAAAACAATTTTTTTTTATACAACAACTTAATTTTCAACCTATCGTTTCCTATGGCAGATATAGTGGTCCGATCTTAATATGATTTTACCTATATATGAGGAGTATAGTAAAACTAATCAATGCCGAGTTTGGTCAAGATATCTTGAAAAACAAATGATTTTTCATACAACTTAATTTTCGACGACCGATCGTTCATTTCTATGGCAGCTATATGATTTAGTTGTCCAATCTTAATAGGATTTTGCCTATATATGAGGAGTACGTAAAACTAATTAATGCCGAGTTTGGTCGAGATATGTTGAAAAACAATTTTTTTTATACAACAACTTAATTTTCAACCGATCGTTCCTTTGGCAGATATAGTGGTCCGATCTTAATATGATTCTACCTATATATGAGGAGTATAGTAAAACTAATTAATGCCGAGTTTGGTCAGATATCTTGAAAAACAAAATGATTTTTCATACAACTTAATTTTCGACCGATCGTTTCTATGGCAGCTATATGATATAGTGTTCCGATCTATAGAGTTTTTCCTATATATGGGGAGTATAGTAAAACTAATTAATGCCGAGTTTGGTCAAGATATCTTGAAAAACAAATGATTTTTCATACAACACTTAATTTTCGACCGATCGTTTCTATGGCAGCTATATGATATAGTGTTCCGATCTTAATAAGATTTTGCCTATATATGAGGAGTATAGTAAAACTAATAAATGCCCAGTTTGGTCAAGATATCTTGATATACCAAATGTTTATACAAACACAAATTAATTTTCGACCGATCGTTGCTATGGCAGCTATATGATATTTTGGTCCGATCTTAATCGGACTTTGTATATATAATGAGGAGTATAGTAAAACTAGGAGTTTTGGTCAAGATATCTTGAAAAACAAAATTTTTTTTATACAACTTAATTTTCGACCGATCGCTCATTTCTATGGCAGCTATATGATTTAGTTTTTCCAATCTTAATAGGATTTTGCCTATATATGAGGAGTACAGTAAAACTAATTAATGACGAGTTTGGTCGATATCTTGAAAAACAAAATGTTTGTTCATACAACAACAAATTTTCGACCGATCGTTCCTATGGCAGCTATATGAGGTCCATTCTTACTAGGATTTTGCCTATATATGAGGAGTATAGTAAAACTAATCAATGCCGAGTTTGGACAAGTTATCTTGAAAACAAAATGATTTTTCATACAACTTAATTTTCGACCGATCGTTCATTTCTATGGCAGCTATATGATTTAGTTGTCCCAATCTTAATAGGATTTTGCCTATATATGAGGAGTACAGTAAAACTAATTAATGCCGAGTTTGGTCGAGATATGTTGAAAAACAATTTTTTTTTTATACAACAACTTAATTTTCAACCGTCGTTCCTTTGGCAGATATAGTGGTCCGATCTTATATGATTCTACCTATATATGAGGAGTATAGTAAAACTATTAATGCCGAGTTTGGTCAAGATATCTTGAAAAACAAAATGATTTTTCATACAACTTAATTTTTCGACCGATCGTTCATTTCTATGGCAGCTATATGATTTAGTTGTCCAATCTTAATAGGATTTTGCCTATATATGAGGAGTACAGTAAAACTAATTAATGCCGAGTTTGGTCCAGATATCTAGAAAAACAAAATGTTTGTTCATACAACAACTAAATTTTCGACCGATCGTTCCTATGGCAGCTATATGAGTTCCAATCTTAATAGGATTTTGCCTATATATGAGGAGTATAGTAAAACTTATTAATGCCGAATTTGGTCAAGATATCTTGAAAACAAAATTTTTTTTTATACAACAACTTAATTTCGAGCGATCGTTCGTTTATATGGCAGCTATATGAATAATGGTCCGATCTAAATAGATTTTGCATATATTATGATATAGTAAAACTTATTAATGCCGAATTTGGTCAAGATATCTTGAAAACAAATGTTTTTTTATACAACAACTTAATTTTCAACCGATCGTTCCTATTACAGCTATATGACATAGTGGTGCGATTTTAATAGGATTTTGTCTATGAGGAGTATAGTAAAACTAATAAATGCCGAGTTTGGTCAGGATATCTTGATAAACAAATATTTTTCATACAACAACTTTATTTTCGACCGATCGTTCCATGGCATTATATGATATAGTGGTCCGATCTTAATAGGACTTTGTATATTTATGAGGAGTATAGTAAACTAATAAATGACGAGTTTGGTCAAGATATCTTCAAAAACCAAATGTTTTTATACAACTTAATTTTCGACCGATCGTTCATTTCTATGGCAGCTATATGATATTGTGTTCCGATCGTTATAGAGATTTTCCTATATATGGGGAGTATAGTAAAACTAATTAATGCCGAGTTTGGTCAAGATATCTTGAAAACACATGATTTTTCATACAACTTAATTTTCGACCGATCGTTTCTATATCAGCTATATGATATAGTGTTCCGATCTTAATAAGATTTTGCCTATATATGAGGAGTATAGTAAAACTAATAAATGCCGAGTTTGGTCAATATCTTGAAAACAAAATTTTTTTCATACAACTTAATTTTTCGACCGATCGTTCCTATGGCAGTTATATGATATAGTGGTCCGATCTTAATAGGACTTTGTATATTTATGAGGAGTATAGTAAAACTAATAAATGACGAGTTTGGTCAATATCTTCAAAACCAAATGTTTTTTTATACAACTTAATTTTCGACCGATCGTTCCTATGGCAGCTATATGATATTGTGTTCCGATCCTTATAGAGTTTTCCTTATATGGGAGTATAGTAAAACTAATTAATGCCGATTTGGTCAAGATATCTTGAAAAACAAAATGATTTTTCATACAACTTAATTTTCGACCGATCGTTTCTATGGCAGCTATATGATATAGTGTTCCGATCTTAATAAGATTTTGCCTATATATGAGGAGTATAGTAAAACTAATAAATGCCGAGTTTGGCCAAGATATCTTGATATACCAAATGTTTATACAAACAAACAAAATTAATTTTCGACCCGATCGTTCATTTCTATGGCAGCTATATGATTTAGTTGTCCAATCTTAATATAATTTTTTGCCTATATATGAGAGTACAGTAAAACTACTAATGCCGAGTTTGGTCGAGATATGTTAAAAACAATTTTTTTTTATACAACAACTTAATTTTCAACCTATCGTTCCTATGGCAGATATAGTGGTCCGATCTTAATATGATTTACCTATATATGAGGAGTATAGTAAAACTAATCAATGCCGAGTTGGGTCAAGATATCTTGAAAAACAAATGATTTTTCATACAACTTAATTTTCGACCGATCGTTCATTTCTATGCAGCTATATGATTTAGTTGTCCAATCTTAATAGGATTTTGCCTATATTGAGGAGTACAGTAAAACTAATTAATGTGCCGAGTTTGGTCGAGATATGTTGAAAAACAAGTTTTTTAGACAACAACTTAATTTTCACCGATCGTTCCTATGGCAGATATAGTGGTCCGATCTTAATATGATTCTACCTATATATGAGGAGTATAGTAAAACTAATTAATGCCGAGTTTGGTCAAGATATCTTGAAAAACAAAATGATTTTTCCATACACTTAATTTTCGACCGATCGTTTCTATGGCAGCTATATGATATAGTGTTCCGATCGTATAGAGTTTTTCCTATATATGGGAGTATAGTAAAACTAATTAATGCCGAGTTTGGTCAAGATATCTTGAAAAACAAATGATTTTTCATACAACTTAATTTCGACCGATCGTTTCTATACCAGCTATATGATATAGTGTTCCGATCTTAATAAGATTTTGCCTATATATGAGGAGTATAGTAAAACTAATAAATGCCGAGTTTGGTCAAGATATCTTGATAAACCAAATGTTTTTACACAACAACAAATAATTTTCGACCGATCGTTGCTATGGCAGCTATATGATATTTGGTCCGATCTTAATAGGACTTTGCATATATATGAGGAGTATAGTAAAACTAGGAGTTTGGTCAAGATATCTTGAAAAACAAAATTTTTTTCATACAACTAAATTTTCGACCGATCGTTCCATGCAGCTATATGAGGTCCGATCTTAATAGGATTTTGCTTATATATGAGGAGTATAGTAAAACTAATTAATGCCGAATTTATACACAACTTAATTTTCGACCGATCGTTCGTTTATATGGCAGCTATATGAATAAGTGGTCCGATCTAAATAGATTTTGCATATATATGAGGAGTATAGTAAAACTAATAAATGCCGAGTTTGGTCCAGATATGTTGAAAAACAATTTTTTTTT
>JAURSC010000148.1:0-62887 GCA_030788265.1 Drosophila americana | reverse complement strand
TCGGACCACTATATCATGTAGCTGCCATAGAAACGATCGATCGAAAATTAAGTTATTGTATGCAAAAAACATTTTGTTCAAGATATCTTGACCAAACTCTTCATTTTTAGTTTTACTAAGCTCCTCCTATATATACAAAATTCTATTAATATGACAAACTCGGCAATTATTAGTTTTACTATGCCTCTCTATTTTAAACAAATCCTATTAAGATTGGACCACTATATAATATGGCTGCCATAGCAACGATCGGCCGAAAATTAAGTGTTGTAAGAAAAATCATTTGTTTTTCAAGGTATAGTGACCAAACTCGACATTTATTATTTCTACTTTACTCCTCATTTATATGCAAAATCCTATTTAGATCGGACCACTATATCATATAGCTGTCATAGGAACGATCGGTCAAAAAATAATTTTTAGTATGAAAAACATATTGTTTCTCAAGATACCTTGACCAAACTCGGCATTTATTAGTTTTACTATACTCCTTTATATAGGCAAAATCCTATTAAGATCGGACCACTGAATCATATAGCTGCCATAGGATCGATCGGGTCGAAAATTAAGTTTTTGTATGTAAAACATTTTGTTTTTCAAGAAATCTTGACCAAACTCAGCATTAATTAGTTTTACTAAGTCCTCATATATATGCAAATCCTATTAAGATCGGACTACTATACATATAGCTTCCACAGGAACGATCGGTAGAAAATTAATATTTTGTGTGAAAAAACATTTTGTTCCTTAGATTGTTGTATGAAAAATTTTTTTTTCAAGATATCTGGACATAATCAGCATTAATTAGTTTTACTATACTCCTTATATATAGGCAAAATCCTATTAAGATCGGACCACTACATCATGTAGCTGCCATAGGAAACGATCGATCGAAATTAAGATATGCATGCAAAAAACATTTTGTTCAAGATATCTTGACCAAACTAGACTTTATTATTTTACTATGCCTTTCATATATGTGCAAAATCCTATTAAGATTAGACCACTTTATCATATAGGCTGCCATAGGAACGATCGATCGAAAATTAAGGTTTTGTATGCATAAACATTTTGTTAAGATATCTTGATCAAACTCGGCATTTATCAGTTTTACTATATCCTTTATATAGCCAAAATCCTATTAAGATCGGACCACTGTATCATATAGCTGCTATAGGAACGATCTGGTGAAAATTAAGTTGTTGTAAGAAAAAAACATTTTGTTTTTCAAGATATATTGACCAAACTAGGCATTTATTAGTTTTACTATGCCTGTCCTATATATGCAAAATCCTATTAAGATTGGACCACTATATAATATCTGCCATAGAAACGATCAGTCGAAATTAAGTTGATGTATGAAAAAACATTTTGTTTTTCAAGATATCTTGACCAAACAAAATCATATTAAGATCGACCACTATATCATATAGCTTCATAGGAAGGATCGGTCGATAATTAATTTTTTTGTATGAAAAAACATTTTGTTTCAAGATATATTGACCAAACTCGACATTTAGTACTTTTACTTTACTCCTCATTTAATTGCAAAATCCTATTAGATTCGGACCACTATCATATAGCTGCTATAGGAACGATCTGGTGAAAATTAAGTTGGTGTAAGAAAAACATTTTAAATATATTGACCAAACTAGGCATTTATTAGTTTTACTATGCCTGTCATATATATGCAAAATCCTATAGAAGATTGGACCAGTATATCATATAGCTGTCATAGGAACGATCGGTCGGAAATTACTTTTTAGTATGAAAAACACATTTATCTCAAGATATCATGACCAAACTCTGCATTTATTAGTTTTACTATACTGCTTATATATAGGCAAAATCCTATTAGATCGAACCACTGTATCATACACTGCTATAGGAACGATCTGGTGAAAATTAAGTTGTTGTAAGAAAAAACATTTTAAAATATTTGACCAAACTAGGCATTTATTAGTTTTACTATGCCTGTCATATATATGCAAAACTATTAAGATTGGACCAGTATTAATATAGCTGCCATAGAAACGATCGGTCGAAATATAAGTTGATGTTTGAAAAAAACATTTTGTTTTTCAAGATATCTTGACCAAACATAATCATATTAAGATCGGACCCACTATATCATATAGCTTTCATAGAAACGATCGGTCGATAATTACATTAATTTTTTTTGTATGAAAAACATTTTGTTTCTCAAGATATATTGACCAAACTGACATTTATTACTTTTACTTTACTCCTCATTTATATGCAAAATCCTATTAAGATCGGACCACTATATCATATAGCTGCTACAGGAACGATCTGGTGAAAATAAGTTGTTGTAAGAAAAAACATTTGTTTTTCAAGATATCTTGACCAAACTAGGCATTTATTAGTTTTACAAAGCCTCTCATATATAGGCAAAATCCTTTTAAGATCGGACCACTATATCATATAGCTGTCATAGGAACGATCGGTCGAAAATTAATTTTTAGTATGAAAAACATTTTGTTTTCAAGATATCTTGACCAAACTTGGCATTTATTAGTTTTACTATACTTCTTATATATAGCAAAATCCTATTAAGATCGGACCACTGTATCATATAGCTGCTATAGGAACGTTATGGTGAAATTAAGTGCTGTAAGAAAAAACATTTTGTTTTTCAAGATATATTGACCAAACTAGCATTTATTAGTTTTACTATGCCTGTCATATATATGCAAAATCCTATTAAGATTGGACCACTATATAATATAGCTGCCATAGAAAAGATCGGTCGAAAATTAAGTTGATGTATGAAAAACATTTTGTTTTTCAAGATATCTTGACAAACAAAATCATATTAAGATCGGACCACATAATCATTTAGCTTTCATAGGAACGATCGGCGATAATTAATTTTTTGTGTGAAAAAAACATGTTGTTCTTAGATATCTTGACCAAACTCGGCATTTATTAATTTTACTATACTCCTTATTATAGGCAAAATCCTATTAAGTCGGAACACTGTATCATATAGGTGCCATAGGATCGATCGGTCGAAAATTAAGTTTTTGCATGGAAAACATTTTTTTTATCAGATATTGACCAAACTCAGCATAAATTAGTTCTATTATACTTCTCATATATATGCAAAATCCTATTAAGATCGGACCAGGAACGATCAGTAGAAAATTAATTTTGTGAGAAAAAAACATTTTGTTCCTCAAGATATCTGACCAAACTAGGCATTTATTAGTTTTTACTATACTCCCTTATATAGAGCAAAATCCTATTAAAATTAATTGTTGTATAAAAACATTTGTTTTTCAGATATTTGACCAAACTAGGCATTTATTAGTTTTACTAGCCTCTCATATAAAACAAAATCCTATAAGATTGGACCACTATATAATAAGTTGCCATAGAAACGATCGGTCGAAAATTAAGTGGATGTATGAAAAACATTTTGTTTTTCAAGATATCTTGAGCAAAACAATCATATTAAGATCGGGACCACTATATCATTTGGCTTCCATAGGAACGATCGGTCGAAAATTAAATTTATGTATGAAAAAACATTTGGTTTCTCAAGATATCTTGACGAAACTCGGCATTTATTAGTTTTACTATACTCCTTATATATAGGCAAATCCCATTAAGATCAGAACACTGTATCATATAGCTGCCATAGGGATCGATCGGTCGAAAATTAAGTTGTTGCATACAAAACATTTTTTATCAAGATATATTGACCAAACTCAGCATCAATAGTTTTACTATACTCCTCATATATAGGCAAAATCCCATTAAGATCGGAATACTATATCATATAGCTGCCATAGGAACGATCGGTCGAAAATTTATTTTTTGTATGAAAAAACATTTTGTTTCTCAAGATATCTTGACGAAACTCGGCATTTATTAGTTTTACTATACTCCTTATATATAGGCAAAATCCTATTAAGTCAGAACACTGTATCATATAGCTGCCATAGGATCGATCGGTCGAAAATTAGTTGTTGCATAAAAAACTTTTTTTATCAAGATATATTGACCAAATCAGCATCAATTAGTTTTACTATACTCCTCATTATAGGCAAAATCCCATTAAGATCGGACCACTATATCTATAACTGCCATAGGAACGATCGGTCGAAAATTAAGTTGTATGAAAAAAACATTTTGTTTTTAAGATATCTTGACCAAACTCGGCAATTATTATTTATACTAAGCTCCTCATTTATATGCAAATTCCTATTAAGATGGGACCACTATATCATAAAGCTGCCATAGGAACGATCGGTCGAAAATTGGAGTTATGAATGAAAAAAACATTTTGCTTTTAAGATATCTCGACCAAACTCGGCAATTATTATTTATACTAAGCTCCTCATTTATATGCAAATTCCTATTAAGATGGGACCACTATATCATAAGCTGCCATAGGAACGATCGGTCGAAAATTGAGTTATTGAATGAAAAACATTTTGCTTTTAAGATATCTTGACCAAACTCTTCATTTTTTAGTTTTACTATACTCCTCATATATAGGAAAAATCCCATTAAGATCGGACCACTATATCATATAGCTGCTATAGGAACGATCTGGTGAAAATTAAGTTGTTGTGAGAAAAAACATTTTGATTTTCAAGATATCTTGACAAACTAGGCATTTATTAGTTTTACTACGCCTCTCATATATAAAACAAAATCCTATTAAGATTGGACCACTATATAATATGGCTGCCATAGCAACGTCGGTCGAAAATTAAGTTGTTGTAAGAAAAATTATTTTGTTTTTAAAGATATATTGACCAAACTCGACATTTATTATTTTTACTTTACTCCTCATTTATATGAAAATCCTATTAGATCGGACCACTGTATCATATAGGTGCCATAGGATCGATCGGTCGAAATTAAGTTTTTGCATGGAAAACATTTTTTTATCAAGATATCTGACAAACTCAGCATAAATTAGTTCTATTATACTTCTCATATATATGCAAAATCCTATTAAGATCGGACCACAGGAACGATCAGTAGAAAATTAATTTTTTTGTGAGAAAAAACATTTGTTCCTCAAGATATCTTGACCAAACTAGGCATTTATAGTTTTACTATACTCCTTATATATAGGCAAAATCCTATTAAAAATTAAATTGTTGTATGAAAAACATTTTGTTTTTCAAGATATCTTGACCAAACTAGGCATTTATTAGTTTTACTATGCCTCGCATATATAAACAAAATCCTATTAAGATTGGACCACTATATAATATAGCTGCATAGAAACGATCGGTCGAAAATTAAGTTGATGTATGAAAAAACATTTGTTTTTCAAGATATCTTGAGCAAAACAAATCATATTAAGATCGGACCACTATTCATTTGGCTTCCATAGGAACGATCGGTCGAAAATTAAATTTATGTATGAAAAAACATTTTGTTTCTCAAGATATCTTGACGAAACTCGGCATTATTAGTTTTACTATACTCCTTATATATAGGCAAAATCCTATTAAGATCAGAACACTGTATCATATAGCTGCCATAGGATCGATCGGTCGAAATTAAGTTGTTGCATAAAAACATTTTTTTTATCAAGATATATTGACCAAACTCAGCATCAATTAGTTTTACTATACTCCTCATATATAGGCAAATCCCATTAAGATCGGAATACTATATCATATAGCTGCCATAGGAACGATCGGTCGAAATTATTTTTTGTATGAAAAAACATTTTGTTTCTCAAGAATCTGACGAAACTCGGCATTTATTAGTTTTACTATACTCCTTATATATAGGCAAAATCCTATTAAGATCAGAAACACTGTATCATTAGCTGCCATAGGATCGATCGGTCGAAAATTAAGTTGTTGCATAAAAACATTTTTTTTATCAAGATATATTGACCAAATCAGCATCAATTAGTTTTACTATAGCCTCATATATAGGCAAAATCCCATTAAGATCGGACCACTATATCATATAACTGCCATAGGAACGATCGGTCGAAAATTAAGTTGTATGAAAAAACATTTTGTTTTTAAGATATCTTGACCAAACTCGGAATTTGTTAGTTTTACTAAGCTCCTCATATATACGCGAAATCCTCTTAAGATGTACACTATTAATATAGCTGCCAAAGGAACGATCGGTCAAAAATTAAGTTTTTGTATGAAAAAACATTTTGTTTTTCAAGATATCTCGACCAAACTCGGCAATTATTATTTATACTAAGCTCCTCATTTATATGCAAATTCCTATTAAGATGGGACCACTATATCATAAAGCTGCCATAGGAACGATCGGTCGAAAATTGAGTTATTGAATGAAAAAAACATTTTGCTTTTAAGATATCTTGACCAAACTCTTCATTTTTTAGTTTTACTATACTCCTCATAATAGGAAAAATCCCATTAAGATCGGACCATATATCATATAGCTGCTATAGGAACGATCTGGTGAAAATTAAGTTGTTGTGAGAAAAAACATTTTGATTTTCAAGATATCTTGACCAAACTAGGCATTTATTAGTTTTACTACGCCTCTCATATATAAACAAAATCCTATTAAGATTGGACCACTATATAATATGGCTGCCATAGCAACGATCGGTCGAAAATTAAGTTGTTGTAAGAAAAATTATTTTGTTTTAAAAGATATATTGCCAAACTCGACATTTATTATTTTTACTTTACTCCTCATTTATATGCAAATCCTATTAAGATCGGACCCACTATATCATATAGCTGCTATAGGAACGATTTGGTGAAATTAAGTTGTTGTAAAAAAAAACATTTTGTTTTTCAAGATATCTGGACCAAGCTAGGCATTTATTAGTTTTACTATGCCTCTCATATATAAACAAAATCCTATTAAGATCGGACCACTATATCGTATAGCTGCCATAGGAACGATCGATCGAAAATTAAGTTGTTGTAAGAAAAAACATTTTGTTTTTAAGATATCTTGACCAAACTAGGCATTTATTAGTTTTACTATCTTTCATATATAAACAAAATCCTATTTAGATTGGACCACTATATAATAAAGCTGCCATAGAAACGATCGGTCGAAAATTAAGTTGATGTATGAAAAAACATTTTGTTTCTCAAGATATCTTGACCAAACTCGGCATTTATTTAGTTTTACTATACTCTTATATATAGGCAAAATCCTAATAAGATCGGACCACTATATCATATAGCTTCCATAGGACGATCGGTCGAAAATTATTTTTTGTGTGAAAAAAACATTTTGTTCCTTAAGATATCTTGACCAAACTCGGCCTTTACTGTTTTAATACTCCTAATATATAGGCGAAGATCGGAACACTGTATCATATGCTGCCATAGGATCGATCGGTCGAAAATTAGTTGTTGTAAGAAAAATCATTTTGTTTTTCAAGATATATTGACCAAACTAAATTTATTATTTACTATACTATATTATAGACTAAATCCTATAAGATTGGACCACTATAAATATAGCTGCCATAGGAACTGTCGGTCGAAAATTAAGTTGTTGTAAGAAAAATAGTTTGGTGTTCAAGATATCATGACCAAACCGCGGATTTATTATTTTTAATTTATCTCCTATAAATGCAAAATACTATTAAGATCTGACCAATATTTATATAGATGCCATAGGAACGATCGATTGAAAATTAAGTTTTTTTATAAATAAAAACTATTTGGTTTTGAAGATATATTATCCAAACTCGTCATTTGTTAGTTTTACTATGCCTCTCATATATATGCAAAATCTTATCAAGATTGCACCAATATATAATGTAGGTGCTATAGGAACGTACGGTCGAAATTAAGTTTGTTGTAGAAAAACATTTTATTTTCAAGATACCTTGACCAAACTAGGCATTATCATATATAAACAAAATCCTATTAAGATTGGACCACTATATAATATGGCTGCCATAGCAACGATCGGTCGAAAATTAAGTTGTTGTAAGAAAAAATCATTTTGTTTTCAAGATATATTGACCAAACTCGACATTTATATTTTTACTTTACTCCTCATTTATATGCAAATCCCATTAAGATCGGCCACTATATCGTATAGTGTGCTATAGGAACGATCTAGTGAAAATTAAGTTTTGTAAGAAAAATCACTTTGTTTTTCAAGATATATTGACCAAACTAGGATTTATTGGTTTTACTAGGTTCTCATATATAAACAAAATCCTATTAAGATTGGACCACTATATATATAGCTGCCATAAAAACGATCGGTCGAAAATTAGGTGATGTATGAAAAAACATTGTGTTTTTCAAGATATCTTGACCAAACAAAATCATCTAAGATCGGACCACTATATCATTTGCTGCCATAGGAACGATTGGTCGAAAATTAATTGTTGTATGAAAAAATTGTTTTTCAAGATATCTTGACCAAGCTCAGCATAATTAGTTTTACTATACTCCTCATATATAGACCAATCCTATTAAGATTGGACCACTATATAATATAGCTGCCATAGGAACTGTCGGCCGAACAGAAAAAACATTTTGTTTTTCAAGATATCATGACCAAACTCGGCATTTATTATTTTTAATTCCTCCTCATATATATGCAAAATACTATTAAGATCTGACCAATATATCATATAGCTGCCATAGGAACGATCAATCGAAAATTAAGTTTTTGTATAAATAAACAATTGGTTTTTGAAGATATATTAACCAAACTCGTCATTTGTTAGTTTTACTATGCTCTCATATATATGCAAATCTTATCAAGATTGGACCACTATATAATGTAGGCCATAGGAATGTACGGTCAAATATTAGGTTTGTTGTAAGAAAAACATTTGGTTTTTCCAGATATCTTGACCAAACTCAGCATTAATTAGGTTTACTATACTCCTCATATATGCAAATTTTATTAAGATCGGACTACTTATCATATTGCTGCCATAGGAACGATCTGTCGAAAATTAAGTTGTTGTATGAAAATATTTTGTTTTTCAAGATATCTTGACCAAACGCAGCATATTATTTTTCACTATACTCCTATATATAGACAAAATCCTATTAAGATTGGACCACTATAATATATAGCTGCCTAGGAACTGTCGGTCGAAAATTAAGTTTTGTAAGAAAAAATAGGTTGTTTTTCAAGATATATTGACCAAGCTCGACGTTTATTATTTTTACTTTACTCCTCTTATATGCAAATCCTATTAAGATCGGACCACTATATCGTTTAGCTGCTATAGGAACGATCTGGTGAAAATTAAGTTGTTGTAAGAAAAACATTTTGTTTTTCAAGATATCTTGACCAAACTAGGCATTTATTAGTTTTACTATGCCTCTCATATATAAACAAATCCTATTAAGATTGGACCACTATATAATATGGCTGCCATAGCAACGATCGGTCGAAAATTAAGTTGTTGTAAGAAAAATCATTTTGTTTTTCAAGATATATTGACCAAGCTCGACGTTTATTATTTTTACTTTACTCTCATTTATATGCAAAATCCTATTAAGATCGGACCACTATATCGTTTAGCTGCTATAGGAACGATCTGGTGAAAATTAAGTTGTTGTAAGAAAAAACATTTTGTTTTTCAAGATATCTTGACCAAACTAGACATTTATTAGTTTTTACTATGCCTCTCATATATATGCAAAATCCTATAAGATAAGACCACTATATAATATAGCTGCATAGAAACGATCGGTCGAAAATTAAGTTGATGTATGAAAAAAACATTTTGTTTTTCAAGATATCTGGACCAAACAAATCATATTAAGATCGGACCACTATATCATTTAGCTGCCATAGGAACGATCGGTCGAAAATTAATTTTTAGTATGAAAAAAATTTTGTTTCTCAAGATATCTTGACCAAACTCAGCATTAATTAGTTTATACTCCTCATATATAGGCAAAATCCCATTAAGATCGGAATACTATATCATATAGCTGCCATAGGAACGATCGGTCGAAAATTTATTTTTTGTATGAAAAAACATTTGTTTCTCAAGATATCTTGACGAAACTCGCAATATTATAGTTTTACTATACTCCTATATATAGGCAAAATCCTATTAAGATCGGACACTGTATCATATAGCTGCCATAGGATCGATCGGTCGAAATTAAGTTTTGTATGAAAAACATTTTGTTTTTCATGAAATCTTGGCCAAACTCAGCTTAATTAGTTTACTATACGCCTCACATATGGGCAAAATCCTATTAAGATCGGACACTATATCATATAGCTGCCATAGGAACGATCGGTCGAAAATTAATTTTGTATGAAAAAACATTTTGTTTCTCAAGATATCTTGACCAAACTCGCATTTATTAGTTATACTATACTACTTATATATAGGCAAAATCCTATTAAGATCAGACCCACTATATCATATAGCTTCCATAGGAACGGTCGGTCGAAAATTAATTTTTTGTGTGAAAAAACATTTTGTTCCTTAAGATATCTTGACCAAACTCGCATTTATTAGTTTTACTATACTCCTTATATATAGGCAAAATCCTATTAAAATTAAATTGTTGTATGAAAAACATTTTGTTTTTCAATATATCTTGACCAAATCAGCATTAATTAGTTTACTATACTCCTCATATATAGACAAATCCTATTAAGATTGGACCACTATATAATATAGCTGCCATAGGAACTGTCGGTCGAAATTAGTTGTAAAAAAAACATTTTGTTTTTCAAGATATCATGACCAAACTCGGCATTTATTTTTTAATTTACTCCTCATATATATGCAAAATACTATTAAGATCTGACCAATATATCATATAGCTGCCATAGGACGATCGATCGAAAATTAAGTTTTTTTATAAATAAACAATTTGGTTTTTGAAGATATTAATCAAACTCGTCATTTGTTAATTTTACTATGCCTCTCATATATATGCAAAATCTTATCAAGATTGGACCACTATATAATGTAGGTGCCATAGGAACGTACGGTCGAACATTAAGTTTGTTGTTAGAAAAACATTTTATTTTTCAGAGATTCTTGACCAAACTCGGCATTTTTTTTTTACTTTACTCATATATATGCAAATCCTATTAAGATCGGCCACTATTTAAAATAGCTGTCATAGGAACGATAGGTCGAAAATTAAGTTTTTGTAAGAAAAAACATTTTGTTTTTCAAGATATCTTGACCAAACTCGGCATTTATTATTTTAATTTACTCCTCATATATTGCAAAATACTATTAAGATCGGACCACTATATCATATAGCTGCCATAGGAACGATCGGTCGAAAATTAAGTTATTGTATGAAAGAACATTTTGTTCAAGATATCTTGACCAAACTAGGCATTATTTAATATTACTATGCCTTTCATATATAGCAAAATCCTATTATGATTGGACCACTATATAATATGGCTGCCATAGAAACGATCGGTCGAAAATTAAGTTGATGTATGAAAAAACATTTGTTTCTCAAGATATCTTGACCAAACTCGGCATTTATTAGTTTTTCTATACTCCTCATATATAGCAAATCCTATTAAGATCGGACCACTGTATCATATAGCTGCCATTGGAACGATCGGTCGAAAATTAATTTTTTGTATGAAAAAAACTTTTGTTTCTCAAGAAATCTTGACCAAACTCAGCATTAATTAGTTTACTATGCTCCTTATATATAGGCAAAATCCCTATAATAGGCAAAATCCTATTAAGATCGGACCACTATATCATATAGCTTCCATAGGAACGATCGGTCGAAAATTAATTGTTTGTGTGAAAACACATTTTGTTCCCTAAGATATCTTGACCAAACTCGGCATTTATTAGTTTTACTATACTCCTTATATATAGGCAAAATCCTATTAAAAATTAAATTGTTGTATGAAAAACATTTTTGTTTTTCAATATATCTTGACCAAATCAGCATTAATTAGTTTTACTATACTCCTCATATATAGACAAAATCCTATTAAGATTGGACCACTGTATCATATAGCTGCCATAGGATCGATCGGTCGAAAATTAAGTTGTTGTAAAAAATTTTGTTTTTCAAGATATCTTGATCAAACTCAGCATTAATAGTTTTACTGTACTCCTCATATATATACAAAATCCTATTAAGATTGGACCACTATATAATATAGCTGCCATAGGAACTGTCGGTCGAAAATTAAGTTGTTGTATGAAAAAATTTTGTTTCTCAAGATATCTTGAGCAAACTCAGCATTAATTATTTTTACTATTCTCCTCATACATAGACAAAATCCTATTAAGATTGGACTACTATATAATATAGCTGCCATAGGAACTGTCGGTCGAAAATTAAGTTGTTGTAAGAAAAAACATTTTGTATTTCAAGATATCATGACCAAACTCGGCATTTATTATTTTAATTTACTCCTCATATATATGCAAAATACTATTAAGATCTGACCAATATTATATAGCTGCCATAGGAACGATCGATCTAAAATTAAGTTTTCTATAAATAAACAATTTGGTTTTTGAAGATATATTAACCAAACTCGTCAATTGTTAGTTTTTACTATGCCTCTCATATATATGCAAAATCTTATCAAGATTGGACCAATATATAATGTAGGTGCCATAGGAACGTACGGTCGAAAATTAAGTTTGTTGTAAGAAAAACATTTTATTTTTCAAGATATCTTGACCAAACTAGGCATTTATTAGTTTTACTATGCCTCTCATATATAAACAAAATCCTATTAAGATTGGACCACTATATAAATGGCGCCATAGCAACGATCGGTCGAAAATTAAGTTGTTGTAAGAAAAATCATTTTGTTTTTCAAGATATATTGACCAAACTCGACATTATTTTTCTACTTTACTCCTCATTTATATGCAAAATCCCATTAAGATCGGACCACTATATCGTATAGGTGCTATAGGAACGATCTGGTGAAATTAAGTTTTTGTAAGAAAAATAACTTTGTTTTTCAAGATATCTTGACAAACTAGGCATTTATTGGTTTTACTATGCCTCTCATTTATAAACAAAATCCTATTAAGATTGGACCACTATATAATATTGCTGCCATAAAAACGATCGGTCGAAAATTAGGTTGATGTATGAAAAAACATTTCGTTTTCAAGATATCTTGACCAAACAAAATCATATTAAGATCGGACCACTATATCATTTAGCTGCCATAGGGATCGATCGGTCGAAAATTAAGTTGTTGTATGAAAAAATTTTGTTTTTCAAGATATCTTGATCAAACTCAGCATTAATTAGTTTTACTGTACTCCTCATATATATACAAATCCTATTATGATTGGACACTATATAATATGGCTGCCATAGAAACGATCGGTCGAAAATTAGGTTTTTGTATGAAAAAACATTTTGTTTCTCAAGATATCTTGACCAAACTCGGCATTTATTAGTTTTCTATACTCCTCATATATAGGCAAAATCCTATTAAGATCGGACCACTGTATCATATAGCTGCCATTGGAACGATCGGTCGAAAATTAATTTTTTGTATGAAAAAACATTTTGTTTCTCAAGAAATCTTGACCAAACTCAGCATTAATTAGTTTTACTATGCTCCTTATATATAGGCAAAATCCCTTAATATAGGCAAAATCCTATTAAGATCGGACCACTATATCATATAGCTTCCATAGGAACGATCGGTCGAAAATTAATTGTTTGTGTGAAAACACATTTTGTTCCCTAAAATATCTTGACCAAACTCGGCATTTATTAGTTTACTATACTCCTTATATATAGGCAAAATCCTATTAAAAATTAATTGTTGTATAAAAAACATTTGTTTTTTAAGATATCATGACCAAACTCGGCATTTATTATTTTAATATACTCCTCATATATATGCAAAATACTATTAAGATCTGACCAATATATCATATAGCTGCCATAGGATCGATCGATCGAAAATTAAGTTTTTTTAAATAAACAATTTGGTTTTTGAAGATATATTAACCAAACTCGTCATTTGTTAATTTTACTATGCTCTCATATATATGCAAAATCTTATCAAGATTGGACCACTATATAATGTAGGTGCCATAGGAACGTACGGTCGAAAATTAAGTTTGTTGTTAGAAAAAACATTTTTATTTTTCAAGATATCTTGACCAAACTCGGCATTTTTTTTTTACTTACTCATATATATGCAAAATCCTATTAAGATCGGGCCACTATATAAAATAGTTGTCATAGGACGATAGGTCGAAAATTAAGTTTTTGTAAGAAAAACATTTTGTTTTTCAAGATATCTTGACCAAACTCGGCATTTACTATTTTTAATTTACTCCTCATATATATACAAATACTATTAAGATCGGACCACTATATCATATAGCTGCCATAGGAACGATCGGTCGAAAATAAGTTATTGTATGAAAGAACATTTTGTTCAAGATATCTTGACCAAACTAGGCATTATTTAATATTACTATGCCTTTCATATATATGCAAAATCCTATTATGATTGGACCACTATATAATATGGCTGCCATAGAAACGATCGGCGAAAATTAAGTTGATGTATGAAAAAACATTTGTTTTTCAAGATATCTTGACCAAAACAATCATATTAAGATCGAACATTTGTTTCTCAAGATATCTTGACCAAACTCGGCATTTATTAGTTTTTCTATACTCCTCATATATAGGCAAAATCCTATTAAGATCGGACCACTGTATCATATAGCTGCCATGGAACGATCGGTCGAAAATTAATTTTTGTATGAAAAAACATTTTTGTTCTCAAGAAATCTTGACCAAACTCAGCATTAATTAGTTTTACTATACTCCTTATATTTAGGCAAAATCCCTTATATATAGGCAAAATCCTATTAAGATCGGACCACTATATCATATAGCTTCCATAGGAACGATCGGTCGAAAATTAATGTTTGTGTGTGAAAACACATTTTGTTCCCTAAGATATCTTGCCCAAACTCGGCATTTATTAGTTTTACTATACTCCTTATATATAGGCAAAATCCTATTAAAAATTAAATTGTTATATAAAAAACATTTTGTTTTTCAAGATATCTTGACCAAACTCAGCATTAATTAGTTTTACTATACTCCTCATATATAGGTAATATCCTATTAAGATCGGACCACTGTATCATATAGCTGCCATAGGATCGATCGGTCGAAAATTAAGTTGTTGTATGAAAAAAATTTTGTTTTCAAGATATCTTGATCAAACTCAGCATTAATTAGTTTTACTGTACTTTTCATATATATACAAAATCCTATTAAGATTGGACCACTATATATATAGTTGCCATAGGAACTGTCGGTCGAAAATTAAGTTGTTGTATGAAAAAATTTTGTTTCTCAAGATATCTTGAGCAAACTCAGCATTAATATTTTTACTATTCTCCTCATACATAGACAAAATCCTATTAAGATTGGACTACTATATAATATAGCTGCCATAGGAACTGTCGGTCGAAAATTAAGTTGTTGTAAGAAAAACATTTTGTATTTCAAGATATCATGACCAAACTCGGCATTTATTATTTTTAATTTACTCATATATATGCAAAATACTATTAAGATCTGACCAATGTATTATATAGCTGCCATAGGAACGATCGATCTAAAATTAAGTTTTTCTATAAATAAACAATTTGGTTTTTGAAGATATATTAACCAAACTCGTCAATTGTTAGTTTTACTATGCCTCTCATATATATGCAAAATCTTATCAAGATTGGACCAGTATATATGTAGGTGCCATAGAGAACGTACGGTCGAAAATTAAGTTGTTGTAAGAAAACATTTTATTTTTCAAGATATCTTGACCAAAATAGGCATTTATTAGTTTTACTATGCCTCTCATATATAAACAAAATCCTATTAAGATTGGACCACTATATAATATGGCTGCCATAGCAACGATCGGTCGAAAATTAAGTTGTTGTAAGAAAAATCATTTTGTTTTTCAAGATATATTGACCAAACTCGACATTTATTATTTTTACTTTACTCCTCATTTATATGCAAAATCCCATTAAGATCGGACCACTATATCGTATAGGTGCTATAGGAACGATCTGGTGAAAATTAAGTTTGTAAGAAAAATCACTTTGTTTTCAAGATATCTTGACCAAAACTAGGCATTTATTGGTTTACTATGCCTCTCATTTATAAACAAAATCCTATTAGATTGGACCACTATATAATATAGCTGCCATAAAACGATCGGTCGAAAAAATAGGTTGATGTATGAAAAAAACATTTCGTTTTTCAAGATATCTTGACCAAACAAAATCATATTAAGATCGGACCACTATATCATTTAGCTGCCATAGAAACGATCGGTCGAAAATTAATTTTAGTATGAAAAACATTTTGGTTCTCAGATATCTTGACCAAACTCAGCATTAATTAGTTTTACTATACTCCCTCATAGGCAAATCTTATTAAAAAATAAATTGTTGTATGAAAAACCTTTTGTTTTCAAGATATCTTGACCAAAATCAGCATTAATTAGTTTTACTATACTCCTCATATGTAAGTAATATCCTATTAAGATCGGACCACTGTTACCATATAGCGCCATGGGATCGATCGGTCGAAAAATTAAGTTGTTGTATGAAAAAATTTTGTTTTCAAGATATCTTGACCAAGCTCAGCATTAATTAGTTTTACTATACTCATATATAGACTAAATCCTATAAGATTGGAACATATATAATATAGCTGCCATAGGAACTGTCGGCCGAACATAAGTTGTTGTAAGAAAAAAACATTTTGTTTTTCAAGATATCATGACCAAACTCGGCATTTATTATTTTTAATTCCTCATATATGTGCAAAATACTATTAAGATCTGACCAATATATCATATAGCTGCCCATAGAAACGATCATCGAAAATAAGTTTTTTTATAAATAAACAATTTGGTTTTGAAGATATATTAACCAAACTCGTCATTTTTAGTTTTACTATGCCTCTCATATAAATAAAATCCTATTAAGATGGACCACTATATAATATGGCTGCCATAGCAACGATCGGTCGAAAATAAGTTGTTGTAAGAAAAATCATTTTGTTTTTCAATATATATTGAACAAGCTCGAGTTTATTATTTTACTTTACTCCTCATTATAGCAAAATCCTATTAAGATCGGACCACTATATCGTTAGCTGCTATAGGAACGATCTGGTGAAAATTAAGTTGTTGTAGGAAAAAACATTTTGTTTTTGAAGATATCTTGACCAAACTAGGCATTTATTAGTTTTACTATGCCTCTCATTTATAAACAAATCCTATTAAGATTGGAATACTATATAATATGGCTGCCATAGCAACGATCGGTCGAAATTAAGTTGTAAGAAAATCATTTTGTTTTTCAAGATATATTGACCAAGCTCGACGTTTATTATTTTTACTTTACTCCTCATTTATATGCAAAATCCTATTAAGATCGGACCACTATATCGTTTAGCTGCTATAGGAACGATCTGGTGAAAATTAAGTTGTTGTAAGAAAAAACATTTTGTTTTTCAAGATATCTTGACCAAACTAGACATTATTAGTTTTACTATGCCTCTCATATATAAACAAAATCCTATTAAGATTGGACCACTATTAATATGGCTGCCATAGCAACGATCGGTCGAAAATTAAGTTGATGTATGAAAAAACATTTTGTTTTTCAAGATATCTTGACCAAACAAAATCATATTAAGATCGGACCACTATATCATTTAGCTGCCATAGGACGATCGTCGAAAATTAATTTTAGTATGAAAAAACATTTGTTTCTCAAGATATCTTGACCAAACTCAGCATTAATTAGTTTTATTATACTCCTCATATATAGGCAAATCCTATTAAGATCGGACTACTATATCATATAGCTGCCATAAGAACGATCGGTCGAAAATTATATTTTGTATGAAAAAACATATTGTTTCTCAAGACATCTTGACGAAACTCGGCAATTATTAGTTTTACTATACTCCTTATATATAGGCGAAATCCTATTAAGATCGGACCACTGTATCATATAGCTGCCATAGGATCGATCGGTCGAAAATTAAGTTTTGTATGAAAAACATTTTGTTTTTCAAGAAATTTTGGCCAAACTCAGCATTAATTAGTTTAACTATACTCCTCATATATAGGCTAAATCCTATTAAGATCGGACTACTATATCATATAGCTGCCATAGGAACGATCGGTCGAAAATTAATTTTTTGTATGAAAAAACATTTTGTTTCTCAAGATATCTTGACGAAACTCGGCAATTATTAGTTTTACTATACTCCTTATATATAGGCAAAATCCTATCAAGATCGGACCACTGTATCATATAGCTGCCATAGGATCGATCGGTCGAAAATTAAGTTTTTGTATGAAAAACATTTTGTTTTCAAGAAATCTTGGCCAACTCAGCATTAATTAGTTTTACTATACTCCTCATACATAGGCAAATCCTATTAAGATCGGACTACTATATCATATAGCTGCCATAGGAACGATCGGTCGAAAATTAAGTTTTTGTATGAAAAAACATTTTGTTTCTCAAGATATCTTGACCAAACTCGGCATTTATTAGTTATACTATACTCCTTATATATAGGCAAAATCCTATTAAGATCGGACCACTGTATCATATAGCTGCCATTAGAACGATCGGTCGAAAATTAATTTTTTGTATGAAAAAACATTTTGTTTCTCAAGAAATCTTGACCAAACTCAGCATTAATTAGTTTTACTATACTCTTTATATATAGGCAAAATCCTATTAAGATCGGACTACTATATCATATAGCTGCCATAGGACGACCGGTTGAAAATTTATTTTTGAATGAATAAACATTTTGTTTCTCAAGATATCTTGACCAAACTCGGCATTTATTAGTTTTACTATACTCCTTATATATAGGCAAAATCCTATTAAGATCAGACCACTATATCATATAGCTTCCATAGGAACGGTCGGTCGAAAATTAATTTTTTGTGTGAAAAAACATTTTGTTCCTTAAGATATCTTGACCAAACTCGGCATTTATTAGTTTTAATATACTCCTTATATATAGGCAAAATCCTATTAAAAATTAATTTGTTGTATGAAAACATTTTGTTTTTCAATATATCTTGACCAAACTCAGAATTAATTAGTTTTACTATACTCCTCATATATAGACTAAATCCTATTAAGATTGGACCACTATATAATATAGCTGCCATAGGAACTGTCGGTCGAAAATTAAGTTGTAAGAAAAAACATTTTGTTTTTCAAGATATGATGACCAAACTCGGCATTATTATTTTTAATATACTCCTCATATATATGCAAAATACTATTAAGATCTGACCAATATATCATATAGCTGCCATAGAAACGATCGATCGAAAATTAAGTTTTTTTATAAATAAACAATTTGGTTTTGAAGATATATTTGTTAATTTTACTATGCCTCTCATATATATGCAAATCTTATCAAGATTGGACCACTATATAATGTAGGTGCCATAGGAACGTACGGTCGAAAATTAAGTTTGTTGTTAGAAAAAACATTTTATTTTTCAAGATATCTTGACCAAACTCGGCATTTTTTTTTTTTACTTTACTCATATATATGCAAAATCCTATTAAGATCGGACCACTATATCATATAGCTGCCATAGGAACGATCGGTCGAAAATTAAGTTATTGTATGAAAGAACATTTTGTTCAAGATATCTTGACCAAACTCGGCATTCATTATTATTAATTACTCCTCATATATATGCAAAATACTATTAAGATCGGACCACTATATCATATAGCTGCCATAGGAACGATCGGTCGAAAATTAAGTTATTGTATGAAGAACATTTTGTTCAAGATATCTTGACCAAACTAGGCATTATTTAATATTACTATGCCTTTCATATATATGCAAAATCCTATTATGATTGGACCACTATATAATATGGCTGCCATAGAAACGATCGGTCGAAAATTAAGTTGATGTATGAAAAAACATTTGTTTTCATAATATCTTGACCAAACAAAATCATATTAAGATCGAACATTTTGTTTCTCAAGATATCTTGACCAAACTCGGCATTTATTATTTTTTCTATACTCCTCATATATAGGCAAAATCCTATTAAGATCGTGCCACTGTATCATATAGCTGCCATTGGAACGATCGGTCGCAAATTAATTTTTTGTATGAAAAAACATTTGTTTCTCAAGATATCTTGACGAAACTCGGCAATTATTAGTTTTACTATACTCCTTATATATAGGCAAAATCCTATCAAGATCGGACCACTGTATCATATAGCTGCCATAGGATCGATCGGTCGAAAGTTAAGTTTTTGTATAAAAAACATTTTGTTTTTCAAGAAATCTTGGCCAAACTCAACATTAATTAGTTTTACTATACTCCTCATATATAGGCAAAATCCTATTAAGATCGGACTACTATATCATATAGCTGCCATAGGAACGATCGGTCGAAAATTAATTTTTTGTATGAAAAACATTTTGTTTCTCAAGAAATCTTGACCAAACTCAGCATTAATTAGTTTTACTATACTCTTTATATATAGGCAAAATCCTATTAAGATCGGATTACTATATCATATAGCTGCCATAGGAACGACCGGTCGAAAATTTATTTTTTGTATAAAAAAACATTTTGTTTCTCAAGATATCTTGACCAAACTAGGCATTTATTAGTTTTACTATACTCCTTATATATAGGCAAAATCCTATTAAGATCAGACCACTATATCATATAGCTTCCATAGGAACGGTCGGTCGAAAATTAATTTTTTGTGTGAAAAATAATTTTGTTCCTTAAGATATCTTGACCAAACTCGGCATTTATTAGTTTTACTATACTCCTTATATATAGGCAAAATCCTATTAAAAATTAATTTGTTGTATGAAAAACATTTTGTTTTTCAATATATCTTGACCAAACTCAGAATTAATTAGTTTTACTATACTCCTCATATATAGACTAAATCCTATTAAGATTGGACCACTATATAATATAGCTGCCATAGGAACTGTCGGTCGAAAATTAAGTTGTAAGAAAAAACATTTTGTTTTTCAAGATATGATGACCAAACTCGGCATTTATTATTTTTAATTACTCCTCATATATATGCAAAATACTATTAAGATCTGACCAATATATCATATAGCTGCCATGGGAACGATCGATCGAAAATTAAGTTTTTTTATAAATAAACAATTTGGTTTTGAAGATATATTTGTTAATTTACTATGCCTCTCATATATATGCAAAATCTTATCAAGATTGGACCACTATATAATGTAGGTGCCATAGGAACGTACGGTCGAAATTAAGTTTGTTGTTAGAAAAAACATTTTATTTTTCAAGATATCTTGACCAAACTCGGCATTTTTTTTTTACTTTACTCATATATATGCAAAATCCTATTAAGATCGGAACACTATATCATATAGCTGCCATAGGAACGATCGGTCGAAAATTAAGTTATTGTATGAAAGAACATTTTGTTCAAGATATCTTGACCAAACTCGGCATTCATTATTATTAATTTACTCCTCATATATATGCAAAATACTATTAAGATCGGACCACTATATCATATAGCTGCCATAGGAACGATCGGTCGAAAATTAAGTTATTGTATGAAAGAACATTTTGTTCAAGATATCTTGACCAAACTAGGCATTATTTAATATTACTATGCCTTTCATATATATGCAAAATCCTATTATGATTGGACCACTATATAATATGGCTGCCATAGAAACGATCGGTCGAAAATTAAGTTGATGTATGAAAAAACATTTTGTTTTTCATGATATCTTGACCAAACAAAATCATATTAAGATCGAACATTTTGTTTCTCAAGATATCTTGACCAAACTCGGCATTTATTAGTTTTTCTATACTTCTCATATATAGGCAAAATACTATTAAGATCGGGCCACTGTATCATATAGCTGCCATTGGAACGATCGGTCGAAAATTAATTTTTTGTATGAAAAAATATTTTGTTTCTCAAGAAATCTTGACCAAACTCAGCATTAATTAGTTTTACTATACTCCTTATATATAGGCAAAATCCTATTAAGATCGGACTACTATATCATATAGCTTCCATAGGAACGATCGGTCGAAAATTAATTGTTTGTGTGAGAACACATTTGTTCCCTAAGATATCTTGACCAAACTCGGCATTTATTAGTTTACTATACTCCTTATATATAGGCAAAATCCTATTAAAAATTAAATTGTTGTATAAAAAACATTTTGTTTTTCAAGATATCTTGTCCAAACTCAGCATTAATTAGTTTTACTGTACTCCTCATATATAGATAAAATCCTATTAAGATTGGACCACTATATAATATAGCTGCCATAGGAACTGTCGGTCGAAAATTAAGTTGTATGAAAAAATTTTGTTTCTCAAGATATCTTGAGCAAACTCAGCATTAATTATTTTTACTATACTCCTCATACATAGACAAAATCCTATTAGATTGGACTACTATATAATATAGCTGCCATAGGAACTGTCGGTCGAAAATTAAGTTGTTGTAAGATAAAACATTTTGTATTTCAAGATATCATGACTAAACTCGGCATTTATTATTTTTAATTTACTCCTCATATATATGCAAAATACTATTAAGATCTGACCAATATATTATATAGCTGCCATAGGAACGATCGATCGAAAATTAAGTTTTCTATAAATAAACCATTGGTTTTTGAAGATATATTAACCAAACTCGTCATTTGTTAGTTTTACTATGCCTCTCATATATATGCAAAATCTTATCAAGATTGGACCAATATATAATGTAGGTGCCATAGGAGCGTACGGTCGAAAATTAAGTTTGTTGTAAGAAAAACATTTTATTTTTCAAGATATCTTGACCAAACTAGGCATTTATTAGTTTTACTATGCCTCTCATATATAAACAAAATCCTATTAAGATTGGACTACTATATAATATGGCTGCCATAGCAACGATCGGTCGAAAATTAAGTTGTTGTAAGAAAAATCATTTTGTTTTTCAAGATATATTGACCAAACTCGACGTTTATTATTTTTACTTTACTCCTCATTTATATGTAAAATCTTATTAAGATCGGACACCACTATATCGTTTAGCTGCTATAGGAACGATCTGGTGAAAATTAAGTTGTTGTAAAAAAAACATTTTGTTTTTCGAGATATCTTGACCAAACTAGGCATTTATTAGTTTTACTATGCCTCTCATATATAAACAAAATCGTATTAAGATTGGACCACTATATAATATAGCTGCCATAGAAACGATCGGTCGAAAATTAATTTTTAGTATGAAAAAACATTTTGTTTCTCAAGATATCTTGACCAAACTCAGCATTAATTAGTTTGACTATACTCCTCATATATAGGCAAAATCCTATTAAGATCGTACTACTTTATCATATAGCTGCCATTGGAACGATCGCTCGAAAATTAATTTTTTGTATGAAAAAACATTTTGTTTCTCAAGATATCTTGACCAAACTCGGCAATTATTAGTTTTACTATACTCCTTATATATAGGCAAAATCCTATTAAGATCGGACCACTGTATCATATAGCTGCCATAGGATCGATCGGTCGAAAATTAAGTTTTTGTATGAAAATCATTTTTTTTTTCAAGAAATCTTGGCCAAACTCAGCATTAATTAGTTTTGCTATACTCCTTATATATAGGCAACATCCTATTAAACATTAAATTGTTGTATGAAAAAATTTTGTTTTTCAAGATATCTTGACCAAACTCAGCATTTATTATTTTTACTATACTCCTCATATATAGACTAAATCCCGTTAAGATTGGACCACTATATAATATAGCTGCCATAGGAACTGTCGGCCGAAAATTAAGTTGTTGTAAGAAAAAATAGTTTGTTTTTCAAGATATCATGACCAAACTCGGGATTTATTATTTTTAATTTACTCCTCATATATATGCAAAATACAATTAAGATCTGACCAATATATTATATAGCTGCCATAGGAACGATCGATTGAAAATTAAGTTTTTTTTATAATAAACAATTTGGTTTTTGAAGATATATTAACCAAACTCGTCATTTGTTAGTTTTACTATACCTCTCAAATATATGCAAAATCTTATGAAGATTGGACCACTATATAATGTAGGTGCCATAGGAACGTACGGCCAAACATTAAGTTGATGTATGAAAAAACATTTTATTTTTCAAGATATCTTGACCAAACTAGGCATTTATTAGTTTTACTATGCCTCTCATATATAAACAAAATCCTATTAAGATTGGACCACTATATAATATAGCTGCCATAAAAACGATCGGTCGAAAATTAAGTTGATGTATGAAAAAACATTTTGTTTTTCAAGATGTCTTGACCAAACAAAATCATATTAAGATCGGACCACTATATCATTTAGCTGCCATAGGAACGATCGGTCGAAAATTAATTTTTAGTATGAAAAAACATTTTGTTTCTCAAGATATCTTGACCAAACTCAGCATTTACTAGTTTGACTATACTCCTTATATATCGGCAAAATCCTATTAAAAATTAAATTGTTGTATGCAAAACATTTTGTTTTTCAAGATATCTTGACCAAACTCAGCATTAATTAGTTTTACTATACTCCTCATATGTAAGTAATATCCTATTAAGATAGGACCACTGTATCATATAGCTGCCATAGGATCGATCGGTCGAAAATTAAGTTGTTGTATGAAAAAAATTTGTTTTTCAAGATATCTTGACCAAGCTCAGCATTAATTAGTTTTACTATACTCCTCATATATAGACTAAATCCTGTTAAGATTGGACCACTATATAATATAGCTGCCATAGGAACGTACGGCCAAACATTAAGTTGATGTATGAAAAAACATTTTATTTTTCAAGATATCTTGACCAAACTAGGCATTTATTAGTTTTACTATGCCTCTCATATATAACAAAATCCTATTAAGATTGGACCACTATATAATATGGCTGCCATAGCAACGATCGGTCGAAAATTAAGTTGTTGTAAGAAAAATCATTTTGTTTTTCAAGATATCTTGACCAAACTAGGCATTTATTAGTTTTACTATGCCTCTCATATATAAACAAAATCCTATTAAGATTGGACCACTATATAATATAGCTGCCATAAAAACGATCGGTCGAAAATTAATTTTTAGTAAAAAAACATTTTGTTTCTCAAGATATCTTGACCAAACTCAGCATTAATTAGTTTTACTATACTCCTCATATATAGGCAAAATCTTATTAAGATCGGACTATGATATCATATAGCTGCCTTTGGAACGATCGGTCGAAAATTAATTATTTGTATGAAAAAGCATTTTGTTTCTCAAGGTATCTTGACCAAACTCGGCATTTATTAGTTTTACTATACTCCTTATATATCGGCAAAATCCTATTAAAAATTAAATTGTTGTATGCAAGCTCAGCATTAATTAGTTTTACTATACTCCTCATATATAGACAAAATCCTATTAAGATTGGACCACTATATAATATAGCTGCCATAGGAACTGTCGGCCGAAAATTAAGTTGTTGTAAGAAAAACATTTTGTTTTTCAAGATATCATGACCAAACTCGGCATTTATTATTTTTAATTTCCTCCTCATATATATGCAAAACCTTATCAAGATTGGACCACTATATAATGTAGGTGCCATAGGAACGTACGGTCGAAAATTAAGTTCTTGTATGAAAAAATTTTGTTTTTCAATATATCTTGACCAAACTCAGCATTAATTATTTTTACTATACTCCTCTTATATAGACAAAATCCTATTAAGATTGAACTACTATATAATATAGCTGCCATAGGAACTGTCGGTCGAAAACTAAGTTGTTGTAAGAAACACCATTTTGTATTTCAAGATATCATGACCAAACTCGGCATTTATTATTTTTAATTTACTCCTCATATATATGCAAAATCCTATTAAGA
This sequence comes from Drosophila americana, assembly GCA_030788265.1. Classification (NCBI taxonomy): domain Eukaryota; kingdom Metazoa; phylum Arthropoda; class Insecta; order Diptera; family Drosophilidae; genus Drosophila; species Drosophila americana. The sequence goes on along the minus strand of JAURSC010000148.1, from coordinate 36,926 downwards.
TCGGACCACTATATCATATAGCTCCTATAGAAACGATCTGGTGAAAATTTAGTTGTTGTAAGAAAAAACATTTTGTTTCTTAAGATATCTTGACCAAACTCAGCATTTATAAGTTTTACTATACTCCTCATATATAGGCAAAATCCTATTAAGATCGGACTACTATATCATATAGCTGCCATAGGAACGATCGGTCGAAAATTAAGTTTTTGTATGAAAAAACATTTTGTTTCTCAAGATATCTTGACCAAACTCGGCAATTATTAGTTTTACTATACTCCTTATTTATATGCAAAATCCTATTAAGATCGGACCACTATATCGTTTAGCTGCCATAGGATCGATCGGTCGAAAATTAAGTTTTTGTATGAAAAACATTTTATTTTTAAAGAAATCTTGGCCAAACTCAGCATTAATTAGTTTTACTATACTCCTCATATATAGGCAAAATCCTATTAAGATCGGACTACTATATCATATAGTTGCCATAGGAACGATCGGTCGAAAATTAATTTTTTGTATGAAAAAACATTTTGTTTTTCAAGAAATCTTGACCAAACTCGGCATTTATTAGTTTTACTATGCTCCTTATATATAGGCAAAATCCTATTAAGATCAGACCACTATATCATATAGCTTCCATAGGAACGGTCGGTCGAAAATTAATTTTTTGTGTGAAAAAACATTTTGTTCCTTAAGATATCTTGACCAAAATCGGCATTTATTAGTTTTACTATACTCCTTATATATAGGCAAAATCCTATTAAGCTCGGTACACTATATATATAGCTGCCAGAGGAACGAACGGTCAAAATCTAAGTTTTTGTATGAAAAGCATTTTGTTTTTCAAGAAATCTTGACCAAACTCAGCATTAATTAGTTTTACTATACTCCTCATATATAGACAAAATCCTATTAAGATTGGACCACTATATAATATAGCTGCCATAGGAACTGTCGTTCGAAAATTAAGTTGTTGTAAGAAAAAACATTTTGTTTTTCAAGATATCATGACCAAACTCGGCATTTATTATTTTACTTTAAGATCGGACCACTATATCATATAGCTGCCATAGGAACTGTCGGTCGAAAATTAATTTTTTGTGTGAAAAAACATTTTGTTCCTTAAGATATCTTCACCAAAATCGGCATTTATTAGTTTTACTATACTCCTTATATATAGGCAAAATCCTATTAAGCTCGGTACACTATATAATATAGCTGACAGAGGAACTAACGGTCAAAATCTAAGTTTTTGTATGAAAAGCATTTTGTTTTTCAAGAAATCTTGACCAAACTCAGCATTAATTAGTTTTACTATACTCCTCATATATAGACAAAATCCTATTAAGATTGGACCACTATATAATATAGCTGCCATAGGAACTGTCGTTCGAAAATTAAGTTGTTGTAAGAAAAAACATTTTGTTTTTCAAAATATCACGACCAAAACTCGGCATTTATTATTTTTAATATACTCCTCATATATATGCAAAATACTATTAAGATCTGACCAATATATCATATAGCTGCCATAGGAACGATCGATCGAAAATACAGTTTTTTTATAAATAAACAATTTGGTTCTTGAAGATATATTATCCAAACTCGTCATTTGTTAGTTTTACTATGCCTCTCATATATATGCAAAATCTTATCAAGAGTGGACCACTATATAATGTAGGTGCGATAGGAACGTACAGTCGAAAATTAAGTTTATTGTAAGAATAAACATTTTATTTTTCAAGATATCTTGACCAAACAGCATTTTTTTTTTACTTTAAGATCGGACCACTATATCATATAGCTGTCATAGGAACGATAGGTCGAAAATTAAGTTGTTGTAAGAAAAAACATTTTGTTTTTCAAGATATGACTAAACTCGGCATTTATTACTTTAATTTACTCCTCATATATATGCAAAATACTATTAAGATTGGACCACTATATCATATAACTGCCATAGAAACGATCGGTCGAAAATTAAGTTATTGTATGAAAAAACATTTTATTCAAGATATCTTGACCAATCTAGGCATTTATTAATTTTACTATGCCTTTCATATATATGCAAATCCTATTAAGATTGGACCACTATATAATATGGCTGCCATAGGAACGATCTGTCAAAAATTAAGTTGTTGTAAGAAAGAACATTATGTTTTTCAAGATATATTGACCAAACTCGACATTTATTATTTTTACTTTACTCCTCATATATGTATATGCAAAATCCTAATAAGATCGGACTACTATATCATATAGCTGCCATAGGAACGATCGGTCGAAAATTAAGTTTTTGTATGAAAAAAACATTTTGTTTCTCAAGATATCTTGACCAAACTCGGCAATTATTAGTTTTACTATACTCCTTATATATAGGCCAAATCCTATTAAGATCGGACCACTGTATCATATAGCTGCCATAGGCTCGATCGGTCGAAAATTAAGTTTTTGTATGAAAAACATTATATTTTTCAAGAAATCTTGGCCAAACTCAGCATTAATTAGTTTTACTATACTCCTCATATATAGGCAAAATCCTATTAAGATCGGACTACTATATCATATAGTTGCCATAGGAACGATCGGTCGAAAATTAATTTTTTGTATGAAAAAACATTTTGTTTTTCAAGAAATCTTGACCAAACTCGGCATTTATTAGTTTTACTATGCTCCTTATATATAGGCAAAATCCTATTAAGATCAGACCACTATATGATATAGCTTCCATAGGAACGGTCGGTCGAAAATTAATTTTTTGTGTGAAAAAACATTTTGTTCCTTAAGATATCTTGACCAAAATCGGCATTTATTAGTTTTACTATACTCCTTATATATAGGCAAAATCCTATTAAGCTCGGTACACTATATAATATAGCTGCCAGAAGAACGAACGGTCAAAATCTAAGTTTTTGTATGAAAAGCATTTTGTTTTTCAAGAAATCTTGACCAAACTCAGCATTAATTATTTTTACTATACTCCTCATATATAGACAAAATCCTATTAAGATTGGACCACTATATAATATAGCTGCCATAGGAACTGTCGTTCGAAAATTAAGTTGTTGTAAGAAAAAACATTTTGTTTTTCAATATATCATGACCAAATCGGCATTATTAGTTTTACTATACTCCTTATATATAGGCAAAATCCTATTAAGCTCGGTACACTATATAATATAGCTGCCAGAGGAACGAACGGTCAAAATCTAAGTTTTTGTATGAAAAGCATTTTGTTTTTCAAGAAATCTTGACCAAACTCAGCATTAATTAGTTTTACTATACTCCTCATATATAGACAAAATCCTATTAAGATTGGACCACTATATAATATAGCTGCCATAGGAACTGTCGTTCGAAAATTAAGTTGTTGTAAGAAAAAACATTTTGTTTTTCAAAATATCACGACCAAACTCGGCATTTATTATTTTTAATATACTCCTCATATATATGCAAAATACTATTAAGATCTGACCAATATATCATATAGCTGCCATAGGAACTATCGATCGAAAATTCAGTTTTTTTATAAATAAAAAATTTGGTTTTTGAAGATATATTAACCAAACTCGTCATTTGTTAGTTTTACTATGCCTCTCATATATATGCAAAATCTTATCAAGAGTGGACCACTATATAATGTAGGTTCGATAGGAACGTACGGTCGAAAATTAAGTTTGTTGTAAGAATAAACATTTTATTTTTCAAGATATCTTGACCAAACTCAGCATTTTTTTTTTACTTTAAGATCGGACCACTATATCATATAGCTGTCATAGCAACGATAGGTCGAAAATTAAGTTGTTTGTAAGAAAAAACATTTTGTTTTTCAAGATATGACTAAACTCGGCATTTATTATTTTAATTTACTCCTCATATATATGCAAAATACTATTAAGATTGGACCACTATATCATATAACTGCCATAGAAACGATCGGTCGAAATTAAGTTATTGTATGAAAAAACATTTTATTCAAGATATCTTGACCAATCTAGGCATTTATTAATTTTACTATGCCTTTCATATATATGCAAAATCCTATTAAGATTGGACCACTATATAATATGGCTGCCATAGGAACGATCTGTCAAAAATTAATTTGTTGTAAGAAAGTACATTATGTTTTTCAAGATATATTGACCAAACTCGACATTTATTATTTTTACTTTACTCCTCATATATTTATATGCAAAATCCTAATAAGATCGGACCACTATATCATATAGCTGCTATTGTAACGATATGGTGAAAATTAAGTTGTTGCAAGAAAAAACATTTTGTTTTTCAAGATATCTTGACCAAACTAGGCATTTATTAGTTTTACTCTGCTCTCATATATATGCAAAATCCTATTAAGATTGGACCACTATATAATATAGCTGCCATAGAAACGATCGGTCGAAAATTAATTTGTTGTATGAAAAAACATTTTGTTTTTCAAGATATCTTGACCAAACAAAATCATATTAAGATCGGACCACTATATCATATAGCTTCCATGGGAACGGTCGGTCGAAAATTTATTTTTGTATGAAAAAACATTTTGTTTCTCAAGATATCTTGACCAAACTCGGCATTTATTAGTTTTACTATGCTTCTTATATATAGACAAAATCCTATTCAGATCAGTACACTATATAATATAGCTGCCAGAGGAACGAACGGTCAAAATCTAAGTTTTTGTATGAAAAACATTTTGTTTTTAAAGAAATCTCGACCAAACTCGGCAATTATTGTTTTTACTAAGCTCCTTATATATGCAAATTCCTATTAAGATCAGACCACTATATCATATAGCTGCCATAGGAACGATCGGTCGAAAATTAAGTTGTTGTAAGAAAAATCATTTTGTTTTTCAAGATATATTGACCAAACTCGACGTTTATTATTTTTACTTTACTCCTCATTTATATGCAAAATCCTATTAAGATCGGACCACTATATCGTTTAGCTGCTATGGGAACGATCTGGTGAAAATTAAGTTGTTGTAAGAAAAAACATTTTGATTTTCAAGATATCTTGACCAAACTAGGCATTTATTAGTTTTACTATGCCTCTCATATATAAACAAAATCCTATTAAGATTGGACCACTATATAATATAGCTGCCATAGAAACGATCGGTCGAAAATTAAGTTGATGTATGAAAAAACATTTTGTTTTTCAAAATATCTTGACCAAACAATATCATATTAAGATCGGACCACTATATCATATAGCTGCCATAGGAACGATCGGACGAAAATTAATTTTTTGTATGAAAAAACATTTTGTTTCTCAAGATATCTTGACCAAACTCGGCAATTATTAGTTTTACTATACTCCTTATATATAGGCAAAATCCTATTAAGATCGGACCACTGTATCATATAGCTGCCATAGGATCGATTGGTCGAAAATTAAGTTTTTGTATGAAAAACATTTTGTTTTTCAAGAAATCTTGGCCAAACTCAGCATTAATTAGTTTTACTATACTCCTCATATATAGGCAAAATCCTATTAAGCTCGGTACACTATATAATATAGCTGCCAGAGGAACGAACGGTCAAAATCTAAATTTTTGTATGAAAAACCTTTTTTATTTCACGAAATATTGACCAAACTCAGCATTAATTAGTTTTACTATACTCCTCATATATAGACAAAATCCTAATAAGATTGGACCACTATATAATATGGCTGCCATAGCAACTATCGGTCAAAATTAAGTTGTTGTAAGAAAAATCATTTTGTTTTTCAAGATATATTGACCAAACTCGACGTTTATTATTTTTACTTTACTCCTCATTTATATGCAAAATCCTATTAAGATCTGACCACTATATCGTTTAGCTGCTATGGGAACGATCGGGTGAAAATTAAGTTGTTGTAAGTAAAAACAGTTTGTTTTTCAAGATATCTTGACCAAACTAGGTATTTATTAGTTTTATTATGCCTTTCATATATAAACAAAATCCCATTAAGATTGGACCACTATATAATATAGATGCCATAGAAACGATCGGTCGAAAATTAAGTTGATGTATGAAAAAACATTTGTTTTTCAAGATATCTTGACCAAACAAAATCATATTAAGATCGGACTACTGTATCATATAGTTGCCATAGGAACGATCGGTCGAAAATTAATTTTTTGTACGAGAAAACATTTTGTTCCTCAAGATATCTTGACCAAACTCGGCATTTATTAGTTTTACTATACTCCTTATATATAGGCAAAATCCTATTAAGATCAGACCACTATATCATGTAGCTTCCATAGGAACGGTCGGTCGAAAATTAATTTTTTGTGTGAACAAACATTTTGTTCCTTAAGATATCTTGACCAAACTCGGCATTTATTAGTTTTACTATACTCCTTATATATAGGCAAAATCCTATTAAGCTCGGTACACTATATAATATAGCTGCCAGAGGAACGAACGGTCAAAATCTAAGTTTTTGTATGAAAAACATTTTGTATTTCAAGAAATCTTGACCAAACTCAGCATTAATTAGTTTTACTATACTCCTCATATATAGACAAAATCCTATTAAGATTGGACCACTATATAATATAGCTGCCATAGGAACTGTCGTTCGAAAATTAAGTTGTTGTAAGAAAAAACATTTTGTTTTTCAAGATATCATGACCAAACTCGGCATTTATTATTTTTAATATACTCCTCATATATATGCAAAATACTATTAAGATCCAATGACCAATATATCATATAGCTGCCATAGGAACGATCGATCGAAAATTCAGTTTTTTATAAATAAACAATTTGGTTTTTGAAGATATATTAACCAAACTCGTCATTTGTTAGTTTTACTATGCCTCTCATATATATGCAAAATCTTATCAAGAGTGGACCACTATATAATGTAGGTGCGATAGGAACGTACGGTCGAAAATAAAATTGTTGTAAGAATAAACATTTTATTTTTCAAGATATCTTGACCAAACTCAGCATTTTTTTTTTTACTTTAAGATCGGACCACTATATCATATAGCTGTCATAGGAACGATAGGTCGAAAATTAAGTTGTTGTAAGAAAAAACATTTTGTTTTTCAAGATATCATGACTAAACTCGGCATTTATTATTTTTAATTTACTCCTCATATATATGCAAAATACTATTAAGATTGGACCACTATATCATATAGCTGCCATAGAAACGATTGGTCGAAAATTAAGTTATTGTAAGAAAAAACATTTTGTTCAAGATATCTTGACCAAACTAGGCATTTATTAATTTTACTATGCCTTTCATATATATGCAAAATTCTATTAAGATTGGACCACTCTATAATATGGCTGCCATAGGAACGATCGGTCGAAAATTAAGTTGTTGTAAGAAAAAACATTTTGTTTTTCAAGATATATTGACCAAACTCGACATTTATTATTTTACTTTACTCCTCATATATGTATATGCAAAATCCTATTAAGATCGGACCACTATATCATATAGCTACTATTGGAACGATATGGTGAAAATTAAGTTGTTGCAAGAAAAAATATTTTGTTTTTCAAGATATCTTGACCAAACTCAGCATTAATTATGTTTGGTCAAGTAACAGCAGAGATAACACCGACGGCTGCGGACATCATCCAACAGCAGAAAATAACAATCATAATTACAGCCTAAGAGCAAATAGTTTTTTGCCCGCTCTTTGTAAGCTGCTGCCCACTCTCCTTCTGCATTGCTTTGCTTTGCATTGCTGCCCTTCGCTCTAACCGGCGAGCGTCCTATTGGAGTTTCGTTTCGATTCGCTTTACATATTGTCATAGTTAGTCAGTCTTTCGTTTGATCGCAACCTAGGCACAACTAATTCGAGTTGGCTGCCAAGCAACAATATAAAACTTATAAATTCTAATAAGTGCCCTGCGCGGCAAATAAATCCATTTGAAAACTAATCTAAGTGTTTGAATTTCGCTGCACAATCAGGTAGAATTAATTGGTTGCAAAAAAGCTTGCAACTACACATTTTGGTGACCCCGACGTGAATTTCTTTCTTTCATTTCTTGTACTTCGTTCTTGTCGTGTCAACGGACAGTTATCAGTTCGGGCAAAGCGGTGTGGTGAGCCGTTTGTTTGCGCATCTGCATACAGTTGGTTGTTATACATAAACGCCGTAGCAAATCCCGTTAATCGTTGCGCGCTATAACCCGCTATACGCTATCTCGCTCGAACGAACACTTGCGCGGTCAGACTTGTATTGTAGTTCGGCTGTGTGAACCTTGTTGTGCGCTACATTCATAATGTTTGATGAAGGTGCAAGTGCAAATGGAAATGATGAGGCGACATCAGCTAGTCAAGTGGCGGTTGGAACCCAGGCTGCTGTTTTTAAAATAAAGATCAAGAATTTAAGTGATCGACTCAATAGATTGTCCTCGGAACTTGATCCCGCTCGACTTCGCGATGTTGATGACTACGAGCTGCAAGATTACATAAGCATGGCATCTGACTTGCAGGCGAAATTTGAGACAGTCTGTGATGGTTTGTTGGAGGTGGATCATGCCAGCGTTGAGGAGGATCTTCAGACAAGTTTTGAGTCAACTATTTGGCAGCTACGGCTGTCCCTTCAACGCGAGCGCGGAAATCGAACCAAGGTTCAGCAGATTCCGCATTGTTCCACCTTCAATTCAGCCGCAGCCGATGACTCGCGTTCTACCTTTGTTGTTCCAAACCACTCTCGATTGCCTCAACTTAAATTGCCGGAGTTTATTGGAGGCTACACAGAATGGGCCGATTTCTCGAACCTGTTCACCACGGTCATTGACAAGGATCCGTATTTGACCAACATTGAAAAACTCCAGCATCTACGGTCATGCCTTAAAGGAACAGCGCTGGATACAATTCGCTCATTGGAAATTTCAAACGCTAATTATGCTGCCGCTTTAGAACTGCTTGATAAGCGTTTTAATAACAAGCGTCTTATTTTTCAGGCACACATCGCTGAAATTTTGTGTTTGAGAAAGGTGGACAAGGGCGCGACTGCACAGCTGTGCGAATTTTCAGATAAGCTCAACTCTCATCTACGTGCTTTAAAATCGATGGGCAGTGTGGAACAGATCGCCGGTTGCGTCATAGTACATACGTTGCTGCAAAAACTAGATAGCGTTACGCAGGCTAGCTGGGAGGATGATGCGCCGTTGGACGTCATAGCATCATGCGAGCGGCTTACAACCTTCATAGAGAGGCGTTGCCAAAGGCTGGAATATGCGGATCACGCTACGGCAATGTACACGCCTAGCTCCCAGGTGGGCCAGAACAACAGTAGTAGAAGAACGTTTGTAGTGACTAGGAATGGAACGAGTGCTTGTGTTTTTTGTGAAGTCGCAGGCCACTCTATTTATAAATGTTTGCAATTCGCAAATTTATCGCCCTTGCTGCGCCTTCACGAAGCCAAGCGGCTTGCGCTGTGCCTAAACTGCCTCCAAAGGGGACATCAGCTGAGAGTCTGCGGCTCCAGCGCTTGCAGAGTTTGTGGAAGCAAGCATCATAGCTTGTTGCATCTTGGCAACACAAGCAGTCACAGCGCTGCTTCTAGCCCAAACAATGCTCAAGATACCGAAACTTATTCGTCATCCCAAAACACCTTGGCGGCACTTTTATCTTCGCCTCTCACTACCGCCCAGCATCTCAAGCACGATGTGGTCCTGCTTGCCACTGCCGTCATCAACGTGAAAAATCGCGCTCCTTGGTGCCCTGCCGTGCGTTGCTCGACTCTGGGTCGCAGTTGCACATCATCACCTCTCGTCTTGCTCATCAGCTTCAGCTGCGCAAATTCAAGTCAACAGCAATCGTCTCTGGCATTGGTGATGCAGCATTTGCGTCCGATGGGTTTTCGGTCAACATCAATGTCAAATCTCGAGTGTCGGAGTACTCCACATGCATCCCGGCCTTGATTGCACCATCCATCACCGATAATCAGCCTGGCTTCACTCTTGACCCTGCATCATGGAACATTCCATCAAATATACAACTAGCTGATCCTGAATTCTTTAAATCTCAGCAAATCGACATGTTGATTGGAGCCAGTCTGTTCTTCGATCTGCTATGCGTCAGCCAGATTAAACTAGCTGCTGGACTGCCGATATTGCAAAAGACTCGCCTTGGTTGGGTGGCTACGGGAGGTGCCTCACATGCTGGAATATCATTATTCATGGCCATGAGATCAATGGCGAATCCAGATCTGCTGGTTGACTCGCATCTGTAGCCTAATACACAGATTGATGAATTAATCCGTCGTTTTTGGGAATTGGAATGCTGCACCGAGCCTGAGTCCTTACCAAACAAGGAGGAACGCGACTGTGAGGCACACTTTCAGGCCAATTTTAAACGTCTGTCGACTGGCGACTATTCAGTTCGTTTACCGCTACGTCTAGGCATGTATCCGCTGGGTGAGTCCTATCAACAGGCGGTTCGTCGATTCCTGAACTTAGAAAGAAAACTAGACCGTAATCCACTATTGAAACCCCAGTATGCAGCATTTATCAAGGAGTATCTTGACTTGGGTCACATTGTTACCTCAGCTGCACTGGGCCAATGCAAGTACTACCTGCCACATCACTGCGTGCTAAAGGAGGATAGCACTACAACCAAGCTGTTTTGAGGAGATGCTAGTTTGCACCCCACTTCGGCCCCTTTTATGTTTTATAAATTTTAATAAAAATCAAAGGAGCCTTTAGACTGCTTGTAATGCGTGATTTACTTCTCGAACTTTCAACAATAACTATCGATAGATCAGTGGTGAGCAATTTACAATGGTATTTTATGGTGGTTTAAAAATAATAGGATGTGACTTCAATATCGTGATTTGAGAAGTAAAGATATATTGTAATTCAGATATAATATTATTCAGAGGGCGTTCTGCTGCGAACATGCTCCCCCCGTTGGAAGATACAAGCTTTCAACCGATGTGGTCTCGATTGGCAGAACGGCGATTTTGGCAATGACTCTCTTGACCAAGACCATTTTGTGTACGAATGACTGCTACTCTCACAATGCCGTCGTCACCCGTGATGACGCTGTCGACTCGACCAAGCGGCCACCTGAGTGGTGGTGCATTGTCCTCCTTGAGCAGCACGATGCTGCCGGCCTGAAGATTTTGCTTGGACGATCGCCATTTCCCGCGCTCTTGGAGCAACGACAAATACGATGTACTCCATTTCTTCCAAAATGATTGCTGCATGTGACATATTCGCTGCCAACGGCTGAGGCGACCTATACTTAGGTGAGTTATGTCTGGCTCGTCGATAGTGGCATTGGCTTTGCCCCAGATGAAGTGACCAGGCGTGAGTATCTCCAAGTCATTCGGGTTTTCTGTAATAGAGCAAAGCGGTCTTGAGTTAAGCATTGCGGATATTTGACAGATGAGAGTTCGGAATTCGTGGAATGAGAGAAGAGAATTTCCAACGACGCGGTAAAAATGATATTTTGCTGACTTGACAGCGGCCTCCCACAATCCTCCAAAATGTGGCGAACGGGGCGGAATGAATTTCCAGTTGATTTCCAGAGCTAGGCAGTTGCGAACAATCTCATTGCGCTGGGGATCGCTTATAAACAGGTCGCGCAGTTCCTTCAGCTCATTTCGAGCACCCACGAAATTTGTGGCGTTGTCTGTCCATATTGTATGCGGTTTCCCTCGAAGGCTGATGAATCTCTTCAAGGCAGCGATAAACGATGACGTGGACAGGTCCTCTACCAACTCTAAATGCGTTGCTTTCGTTGCAAAGCATATAAAAATTGAGATGTAGCATTTCGTTGGTGAGCGATTCCTGACCTCTGATTTGACGTAGAAAGGGCCGCAAAAGTCGATGCCAGTTACGTGAAACGTCGGACTTGGCTGCACACGCTCAGCTGGTAGCGGGGCCATGACTTGCTCCAGAAGTTTAGGTCGCATTCGAAAGCAGCGCACGCACCTGTTGATGATATTTGAGACAGCCTTGAGACCTCCGATGGGCCAGTATCGCTGGCGGAGTGTTGCTAGAAGGAATTGCGGACCAGCATGAAGAAATTCCAAATGATAATATGTGATCATCGCTGCGGTGACTGGGTGGCGTTTAGGCAACAATAACGGATGCTTTGCTTCATATTCCAAGCTTGAGTTCTGAAGGCGCCCGCCGATGCGCAAGAGTCCCTCAGCGTCCAACAGTGGGCACAATGAACGAAGTTTGCTTCTTGTTGGAAGCGGCCTTTTTAAGCTGAGTGCTTTGTACTCTTCGGCGAAGTGCGTAAGTTGAATGTTTTTTATAAGTAAATGCGTTCCGCGCTTGATATCATCTGGAGTGAGTGGACCTTTTGAACTCGTCGAATCAGATCTTTTTAGCGCAATAAATCGATACACGTATGCGAAAGTGCGCTGTAACTTGGCAAATGTGTTGTTGAATTTACAAGATGCCGATAGGTCCGTCTTCGTTGATACTACCAGCACTTTCTGGCGTCGTTCTGGAAGCTCAAAGGGATAGGTGACGTTTTGAGGCCAAGTCGAGCTAGCGGCCTGTATAAATGGGGGTCCATTATGCCATAGCTGTGAGTCTAAAAGTTCCAAAGGTGTGCATCCACGTGATAAAATGTCCGCAGGGTTCAGCTGAGAGGGTACATGATGCCAGGTCATGCCCTTGGTCCGCTCCTGTATTTGTGATACCCTGTTGGATACAAAGACGTTAAACTTTGAAGGTGATTCACGAATCCATGCAAGCGCTACTGTTGAGTCGGTCCAGCAATGATATCTGCATTCGAACTGAATGCACTTGGCAATGTTTCCTATGAGCTCTGATAATAAAAGTGCAGCTGCCAGCTCAAGCTTTGGGACTGTCAGCGTCTTTAATGGGGCGACCCTTGATTTAGAGCATAGCAAATGCGATGAAAATACCCCTTGCATTTCGGATCTGACAAATACGCAAGCACCATAAGCGGCTGTGCTGGCGTCGCAAAATCCATGCAGCTCATACGTAGCTAGCGGCATCAATACAAAACGGGAGAATTTCAAGCTGCTGACAAATGAGAGTTGCGATATGAGTTTGATCCATTCGAAGTGTAGCGACTGCGACAGGCATTCGTCCCAATTGACCCTTTCCTTCCACAGTGCTTGGAGAAATACCTTTAACCTGGTAACGATGGGAGCGATCAATCCGAGCGGATCGTAAAATCTCGCTATCATTGATAATATGCTCCGCTTTGTGACTGGTCCTTCGGGTACAATCTCCGCAAAGTTGAAAAGCAGGCTATCCGAGCTAGGGCTCCAAGCTAAACCAAGCGTCTTTGCAATGTTGGTGCCATCCTTGAACTCCATTAGCTTCTCACAATCGGATTCGCTTTCTCCTTTTAATGCATCAGGCTCGTTTGAGCACCACTTTCTGATTGGAAAGTGACCTTTAGCCAGTAGCAGTTTTACTTGCTGTCGGATCTGAATGGCTTCTTGTATAGACTCCCCTCCAGAAACTAAATCGTCTACGTAGAAGTCGCGACAAACTACCTTTGCAGCTAGTGGAAAGGTAGGCTCTTCGTCGTGGGCCAGCTGCTGCATCGCTCGAATTGCTAGAAACGCAGCGGGCTTGGTTCCATACGTTACTGTATCCAGGGTATACGTCCTTATGCTTTCATTTTTGTGATCACGCCATAAGATGCATTGCAGAAATTGATCTGGATGCGTTATTCGGACACAGCGGTACATCTTACAGATGTCACCGCACATGGCAACCTTTAAAAAACGAAACTGAATTAGAATGTTGAATAATTTGGGTTGAATTGCTGGGCCTGTATGCAAAAGATCATTCAGAGATGCGCCTGACGTGGATTTGGCTGATCCATCAAAAACGACGCGCAATTTGGTGGTTGAGCTATCTGGCTTTTCTACGCAGTGGTGGGGTAAATATAATTGTGGGATAAGCTGCTGCTTGGAAGCCAAAGACATGTGGCCCAAGTCGATGTATTCGCGCATGAATGCAGAGTAGCTCTCCTTCAGCTGATGATTTTTGTCCAATTTGTTTTCGAGCGACTTGAAACGTCGTAGAGCACGTTGATATGAGTCTCCTAGCGTGTCAAAGCTGAGCTTTGCTGGAAGCCTAACTGAATACTGCCCTGACTTTAGTCGCGTGTAGCCTTGGAGAAATAACTGCTCACATAGTGCGTCTTCATCAGAGAGCGCAGGGGTTGTACCGCAGCAATTGTCGACTTCCCAGAATCGTTTTACAATATCCGACAGTGGATCCTCCCATGGATTAGGTTCCTTGTAAAGGGCTGAAAGGGATGTGTGTTTGTTGTGTACGCGAGAGAGTCCGCCAGACGCAATCCATCCGAGCTTGGTCTTTTGGAGCGTTGGTAGGTTATCCGCCATTCGAATTTGGCCGATGCAAATGAGATCGAAAAATAGTCCGGCACCAAGTAATAAATCTATTCTTTGAGATTTGAAAAACGTTGGATCCGCGAGCGAGATGTTTTTGGGGATATTCCACCCAGAGATGTCTACCCAAAGTGGGGCTGATAATCCGTTATAGTGCGAGTAACGACTGCTGAAAATGATGTGCTGAAGCTCCTATCACGTGACTGCGCTGATATGTCAGTGGACATGTTAGAAGATAGGGTTGATTCGCCTATACCAGATATTGATACGGCAGCATGATGAGTTTTGAGTTGGAGCTGGTTTACTAGACGAGCAGTGATAAAGTTGAGTTGAGATCCAGAATCCAGTAATGCACGACAGGGTATAAATAAACCTGAGTGGCTCTTGGCATATAAGATGGCGGTTGGAAGCACCACATAGTCTACAGGCTGGGCATTCGTGGCTTCAGGTGCGAATTCAAGAGCAGTGCTGACGAGAGTTGAAGATGGTGGATTACTTGAAGACGATGCGTGAGGCTGGATCGTGGCTGCAGCCTGCAAGCTTGGTGTACACAGGGCAGATGATTGAGTTGTGATGGGGCTCATGTGCAGCAACGAATGATGTTTTTGTTGACAATGCCTGCAGTGACCTGAGCGACATTGCTGCAAGCCATGGTCTTTGCGCAAGCAGTTTAGGCAAAGATGCAATCGCTTGGCCTCCTTGTGGCGCAAACTTGGGGACAGATTAAGAAATAACGGCCATTTAACAAGAAAATGCTCTTTTGAGTCGCAAAAATTACAATTTTGCTGGTAATTGTTAGATGAGGATGCAATGAATGTGTTACGATTCAATTTTTGTACATTTCTGGTAACCTGGTGGCTAGGCGTAGGTGCCGTAGCGCCTTTCAAGTTTTCCATCATGCGGCATCTCTTCTCTAAGAACGCCGACATATCCGTCCACCTGGGTAGCTTATCCGTTGCAAGCGCTTCCTGCCACTTTTCCTGGGTGTGGTGATCGAGCTTGTGCGATATTGTGTGTATGAGTAATCCGTCAGCCAGCTCCTCAGTTGTTGACATGGTGCTAAGCGCCCGAAGATGAGAGTTAATTTTGTCACTCAACTCACGCAACGCCTCTGCTGATCCCTTTTCAACGCCTGGCAGGCCGACTATAGCCCGCACGTGGCCCTGAAAATGTAGCAACTTATTATCAAAACGCTTTATGAGTAACTCCAACGCCTTGTCGTAATTCACGTCGACAGGCTCTAACGATTTGATTGTGTTGAGAGCAGCACCATCCAAGCACGCACGTAAATGTTGTAATTTCTCAATCTTACTCAGGTCCTCATTGCTGCCAATGACAGTCTTGTACATGGCGTAGAAATCCGGCCAATCCTCGTAGGAGCCGCTGAACCTGGGCAGCTGCAATTCCGGTATGCGAGACTTACGGTTGAACGAGTGAGCAAATGTGTGCGTACTTTCAGCAAAGCGTGGGATAGTTGTTGAATTGGCGTCAGTCATACGTCCCTTAGTGACTATGTCCATTTGACGAGCGAGAGTGGATTTGATCTTCCAGTAAACCTTCTCGAAGTCTGAGCGAGCGTCCGTTGAAAGCTCGAGCAAATCTAATTTTCTAGCCTTGACTGGCTGATATCAAACTCGGCCTTCAAGCTCTCCGCCGATTCTATACGCACCATCAGATCGGCCTCGTCAAAGCTGATCATCTCACCAGCGCTGAAGAATTCGTTCATTGCTAATAGTTGGCGTTGAACAGAAGCGCATTTGGCTTTGCAAAAGTCTTTTTCACTTGTCGAATTTTCCATTCTGTTGTTAGCGAGGTTATGTTCGGTTGGTACGTTTTGTTGAGTGCTCACTGTACTCCGGCCTGTCACCAAAGTCCACTTATGGAGAAGAGCTTTGCCCTTGACCACTGCGAATGTCACAGAGTGAGCAATGCGAGAATGCGATTACCGTTTTATGTGTGCAGCGGCTTGTGTATGTGTATGTATCGAGATCAATTGTAGCGGCACTTGCATTCACATTCATATGTATGTATGTAAGTATGTAGATATCTGCTCGACGGCTTCTTTTCTAAGCAAAGGGTTGTGCTTGGCACTGATATGCACCAAACAGCTTGGTTATAATAGCCGATCTGCTAAATAACGCGATAAGATCGTTAGAGAGAAGCGCGCACTCGAGCCGGTGTGCGAAATATGTATGTACATACATATGTACATATGTCTGTACTTGAGTTTAGTGCCTATGCTGCAGCAGCAAAAGAGCGATGAACAACGAAAGTGAGATTTGCGGCAAGACGAGAAGCAAGAAATAAAAATCACGTCGGGGTCACCAATGTTTTGAGGAGATGCTAGTTTGCACCCCACTTCGGCCCCTTTTATGTTTTATAAATTTTAATAAAAATCAAAGGAGCCTTTAGACTGCTTGTAATGCGTGATTTACTTCTCGAACTTTCAACAATAACTATCGATAGATTAGTGGTGAGCAATTTACAATGGTATTTTATGGTGGTTTAAAAATAATAGGATGTGACTTCAATATCGTGATTTGAGAAGTAAAGATATATTGTAATTCAGATATAATATTATTCAGAGGGCGTTCTGCTGCGAACACAAGCTAAGGGTCGTGTTTGATGGCTCAGCAGTTACTACCTCTGGACACTCGCTGAATGATGCACTGATGGCAGGTCCTACCATCCAACCGAAGCTGTTTTCGATACTGATGCGGTTTCGTACATTTGCAGTCGCCCTGACAGGCCATATATGCAAAATGTATCGATGCGTACGAGTCGAACCCGCAGACAGTTATTTTCAATGTATCTTGTGGCGTGAGTCTCAGCATCAGAAGATACAGATTTACAAATTAGACACCGTCACCTACGGCACAAAACCAGCATCGTTTCTCTCAGTGCGAGCTATGCACCAACTGGCCATGGATGAGCAGAAAACTTTCCCTATTGGCTCTGACATTGTTAAAAGAGATTTCTACGTGGATGATCTCATTTCTGGTGGTAGCTGTGTTCAAGAAGCAATTGAGATATTGAAACAAACACCTGGACTACTCGCCAAGGGGAACTTTAGGCTGCGAAAATGGTGTTCTAGCGACACAGCTGTACTCCAAAACATACCGGAAGAGGATAGAGAAACGCTGCTTAAGTTTGACGATGGCAGTGACATCACGAAAACGTTAGGCTTCGTTTGGGATCCCGCTTCAGACTGTTTCCTTTTCTCCTTCTCTCCACTGAGGTTGCCCTCCAGACTGACAAAACGGTTAATACTCTCCGCAATTGCTCGCTTTTACGACCCCCTTGGTCTTGTTGGTCCCGTGATAACAAAATCGAAAATTTTCATGCAGGATCTCTGGAGAGAAAAGCTGGACTGGGATGAGAGCCTGCCCGTACACTTAAGCACAGCCTGGGTCAACTTCTGCGCTGATTTTGAGTATACTCAGCAATTCCAGTATCCCCGTCGAGCACTCTCATCAGACAGTACAGTGGAGATTCACGGATTTTGTGATGCCAGCCTAAGCGCTTATGGAGCATGCGTCTATACAGTCTCAAAGTGCAGTGGCAACACCAGCGTGCGTCTCTTATGCTCCAAATCGCGTGTCGCGCCTGTGAAAACCATCACGGTAACAAAGCTGGAACTCTGCGGAGCTGCATTACTGGCTCAACTTCTCAGCGAAATATGCCAAATGAAAGTGTTCGACTGTCGGCATTACTGTTGGTCAGACTCTGCCGTGACTTTGGCTTGGATTCGCAATGATGCTTCGAAATTCAATGTTTTCGTTGCCAACCGAGTCGCAGCCATACAAGAGCTCACCACTGGAATGGAATGGCATCATATTCCCACCGAATTAAACCCGGCGGATATAATTTCACGAGGAGCGCTGCCTAGTGAGCTCTTCCGGTCTCCATTATGGGCCCATGGTCCGAGTTTTCTCAGTAAGGGAAAGGAAGAGTGGCCTGCTCCTGTGTACCTGTCGAATCCTTACCAGAACTTCGACACAAGGTACTCCTCGGAACTGCAGCGCAACCGGATCTCTCGATTGGTTGCAAGTTCATCAATTCGTTTTCCAAGCTGCAGCGGGTCTTTGCTTATGTTTACAAATTTGTAAATCGAATCCGAGGAGCTGAACTAACCGTTGACCACTTGCATCATGGCACACATTGGTTGCTGCGGTCAGTGCAAATGGCTACTCTCAGCGATGACTACAAGGCATTGAAGGAAGGAAGGCATGTCAAACCGTCTAGCTCAATGGCCTCTCTTGCACCATTCCTTGACGACTTTGGCCTACTCCGCATCGGTGGACGGCTGAAAAACTCGTCGTTGGACTTCTCAGCGCGACATCCGATTATATTGCCCCGTCAGCATCCTGTGACGCGAGCAATCATAGTTTACTTTCATAAACGAAACTTACACGCTGGACCTCGCGCTTTATTGTCTTAGATTCGGCTCCAGTACTGGCCCATTGGCGGTCGAAAAACAGTCTCCAGTATTGTTGCCAAATGCATAATCTGTTTTCGTGCCAAGCCACGATTGGCCGAGCATATAATGGCAGACCTACCAGCTGATCGTCTTAATACATCGTATCCCTTTATGGTCACTGGCGTTGATTACTGTGGACCACTTTACTACAAGAACGAAGTGCGCAACAGGCCACCAGTGAAATGCTATATCAGTTTGTTCATATGCTTCGCTACAAAGGCGGTGCACTTAGAGCTTGTAAAGGACTTGTCCACAACATCGTTTCTAAACGCCCTAAAACTTTTCATCCTGACTCACTCTCGACCTTCAAGGATCTGGTCTGACAATGCGACAAACTTCGTAGGTGCCAAGAACGAACTAGCAGATCTGAACCGCCTGTTCCTGAGTGACGAGCATGTCAAGGCCGTTAACGAGTTTTGCCTAACCGACTCAATTGAATGGTTGTTCATCCCTCCTCGCTCTCCGCACTTTGGTGGACTATGGGAAGCCGCTGTGAAGACTGCTAAGCACCACTTTTATCGATCTGTTTGCTCTTCCATTTTGGATTTCGATTTGCTGCGTACGCTCGTCTGCCACATCACGGCAATTATTAATTCTCGACCATTACTTCCACTTTCAGAGCATCCAGGTGATCTTGACGTCTTGACACCCGCACACTTCCTGGGTACAGCGCCATTCATCATACATTGAGCCCGATCTAAGGCAGCTTAACTTCAATCGGCTTAATTATTTTCAGCGCGTCACATATCTCCAACAAGTATTCTGGGCCCGTTGGCGCGAAGAGTATTTGACGCTTCTTCAACAGCGCTCCAAATGGCGCACTCCTCAGCCTGGACTCTCCATTAACGATGTTGTCCTTGTAAAGGATGAGAATCTACCGCCGCTGAAGTGGCCACTCGCCAGAGTGCAAGAGCTGATCTCTGGATCTGATGGGGTATCCAGAGTTGCTGTGCTTCAAACTGCGACTGGAGTCATACGTAGAGCTGTACGAAAGCTGTGTTTGCTGCCCAAACAGGATGATGTTGAAAGCCCTTGCCTTCCAACGGGGGGAGAATGTTTGGTCAAGTAACAGCAGAGATAACACCGACGGCTGCGGACATCATCCAACAGCAGAAAATAACAATCATAATTACAGCCTAAGAGCAAATAGTTTTTTGCGCGCTCTTTGTAAGCTGCTGCCCACTCTCCTTCTGCATTGCTTTGCTTTGCATTGCTGCCCTTCGCTCTAACCGGCGAGCGTCTTATTGGAGTTTCGTTTCGATTCGCTTTACATATTGTCATAGTTAGTCAGTCTTTCGTTTGATCGCAACCTAGGCACAACTAATTCGAGTTGGCTGCCAAGCAACAATATAAAACTTATAAATTCTAATAAGTGCCCTGCGCGGCAAATAAATCCATTTGAAAACTAATCTAAGTGTTTGAATTTCGCTGCACAATCAGGTAGAATTAATTGGTTGCAAAAAAGCTTGCAACTACAGAAATTAATTTTACTATACTCCTCATATATAGGCAAAATCCTATTAAGATCGGAATACTATATCATATAGCTGCCATATAGGAACGATCTGGTAAAAATTAAGTTTTTGTATGAAAAAACATTTTGTTTTTCAAGGTATCTCGACCAAACTCGGCAATTATTGTTTTTACTAAGCTCCTCATATATGCAAATTCCTATTAAGATCAGACCACTATATCATATAGCTGCTATAGGAACGATATGGTGAAAATTAAGTTGTAAGAAAAAACATTTTGTTTTTCAAGATATCTTGACCAAACTCGGCATTTATTATTTTTAATTTACTCCTCATATATATGCAAAATACTATTAAGATCGGACCACTATATCATATAGCTGCCATAGGAACGATCGGTCGAAAATTAAGTTATTGTATGAAAAAATATTTTGTTCAAGATATCTTGACCAAACTAGGCATTTATTAATTTTACTATGCCTTTCATATATATGCAAAATCCTATTAAGATTGGACCACTATATAATATGGCTGCCATAGGAACGATCGGTCGAAAATTAAGTTGTTGTAAGAAAAAACATTTGTTTTTCAAGATATATTGACCAAACAAAATCATATTAAGATCGGACCACTATATCATATAGCTGCCATAGGAACGATCGGTCGAAAATTAAGTTATTGTATGAAAAAATATTTTGTTCAAGATATCTTGACCAAACTAGGCATTTATTAGTTTTACTATGCCTCTCATATATAAACAAAATCCTATTAAGATTGGACCACTATATAATATAGCTGCCATAGAAACGATCGGTCGAAAATTAAGTTGATGTATGAAAAAACATTTTGTTTTTCAAGATATCTTGACCAAACAAAATCATATTACGATCGGACCACTATATCATTTAGCTGCCATAGGAACGATCGGTCGAAAATTAATTTTTAGTATGAAAAAACATTTTGTTTCTCAAGATATCTTGACCAAACTCAGCATTTATTAGTTTTACTATACTCCTCATATATAGGCAAAATCTTATTAAGATCGGACTACTATATCATATAGCTGCCATAGGAACGATCGGTCGAAAATTAATTTTTTGTATGAAAAAACATTTTGTTTCTCAAGATATCTTGACCAAACTCGGCAATTATTAGTTTTACTATACTCCTTATATATAGGCCAAATCCTATTAAGATCGGACCACTGTATCATATAGCTGCCATAGGATCGATCGGTCGAAAATTAAGTTTTTGTATGAAAAACATTTTGTTTTTCAAGAAATCTTGGCCAAACTCAGAATTAATTAGTTTTACTATACTCCTCATATATAGGCAAAATCCTATTAAGATCGGACTACTATATCATATAGCTTCCATAGGAACGTTCGGTCGAAAATTAATTTTTTGTGTGAAAAAAAATTTTGTTCCTTAAGATATCTTGACCAAAATCGGCATTTATTAGTTTTACTATACTCCTTATATATAGGCAAAATCCTATTAAGCTCGGTACACAATATAATATAGCTGCCAGAGGAACGAACGGTCAAAATCTAAGTTTTTGTATGAAAAACATTTTGTTCCTTAAGATATCTTGACCAAATAGGCATTTATTAGTTTTACTGTACTCCTTATATATAGGCAAAATCCTATTAAGATCAGACCACTATATCACATAGCTTCCATAGGAACGGTCGGTCGAAAATTAATTTTTGTGTGAAAAAACATTTTGTTCCTTAAGATATCTTGACCAAAATAGGCATTTATTAGTTTTACTATACTCCTTATATATAGGCAAAATCCTATTAAGCTTGGTACACTATATAATATAGGTGCCAGAGGAACGAACGGTCAAAATCTAAGTTTTTGTATGAAAAACATTTTTTTTTCAAGAAATCTTGACCAAACTCAGCATTAATTAGTTTTACTATACTCCTCTTATATAGACAAAATCCTATTAAGATTGGACCACTATATAATATAGCTGCCATAGGAACTGTCGTTCGAAAATTAATTTTTTGTGTGAAAAAAAATTTTGTTCCTTAAGATATCTTGACCAAAATCGGCATTTATTAGTTTTACTATACTCCTTATATATAGGCAAAATCCTATTAAGCTCGGTACACTATATAATATAGCTGCCAGAGGAACGAACGGTCAAAATTTAAGTTTTTGTATGAAAAACATTTTGTTTTTCAAGAAATCTTGACCAAACTCAGCATTAATTAGTTTTACTATACTCCTCATATATAGACAAAATCCTATTAAGATTGGACCACTATATAATATAGCTGCCATAGGAACTGTCGTTCGAAAATTAAGTTGTTGTAAGAAAAAACATATTGTTTTTCAAGATATCATGACCAAACTCGGCATTTATTATTTTAATATACTCCTCATATATATGCAAAATACTATTAAGATCTGACCAATATATCATATAGGTGCCATAGGAACGATCGATCGAAAATTCAGTTTTTTTTAAATAAACAATTTGGTTTTTGAAGATATATTAACCAAACTCGTCATTTGTTAGTTTGTTAGTTTGCCTCTCATATATATGCAAAATCTTATCAAGAGTGGACCACTATATAATGTAGGTGCCATAGGAACGATCGATCGAAAATTCAGTTTTTTTTTAAATAAACAATTTGGTTTTGAAGATATATTAACCAAACTCGTCATTTGTTAGTTTGTTAGTTTGCCTCTCATATATATGCAAAATCTTCTCAAGAATGGACCACTATATAATGTAGGTGCCATAGGAACGTACGGTCGAAAATTAAGTTTGTTGTAAGAAAAAACATTTTATTTTTCAAGATATCTTGACCAAACTCAGCATTTTTTTTTACTTTAAGATCGGACCACTATATCATATAGCTGCCATAGGAACTGTCGGTCGAAAATTAAGTTGTTGTAAGAAAAAACATTTTGTTTTTCAAAATATCATGACCAAACTCGGCATTTATTATTTTTAATATACTCCTCATATATGCAAAATACTATTAAGATCTGACCAACATATCATATAGGTGCCATAGGAACGATCGATCGAAAATTCAGTTTTTTTTTAAATAAACAATTTGGTTTTTGAAGATATATTAACCAAACTCGTCATTTGTTAGTTTGTTAGTTTGCCTCTCATATATATGCAAAATCTTATCAAGAGTGGACCACTATATAATGTAGGTGCCATAGGAACGTACGGTCGAAAATTAAGTTTGTTGTAAGAAAAAACATTTTATTTTTCAAGATATCTTGACCATACTCAGCATTTTTTTTTTACTTTAAGATCGGACTACAATATCATATAGCTGCCATAGGAACGATCGGTCGAAAATTAATTTTTTGTATGAAAAAACATTTTGTTTCTCAAGATATCTTGACCAAACTCGGCAATTATTAGTTTTACTATACTCCTTATATATAGGCCAAATCCTATTAGATCGGACCACTGTATCATATAGCTGCCATAGGATCGATCGGTCGAAAATTAAGTTTTTGTATGAAAAGCATTTTGTTTTTCAAGAAATCTTGGCCAAACTCAGAATTAATTAGTTTTACTATACTCCTCATATATAGGCAAAATCCTATTAAGATCGGACTACTATATCATATAGTTGCCATAGGAACGATCGGTCGAAAATTAATTTTTTGTATGAAAAAACATTTTGTTTCTCAAGATATCTTGACCAAACTCGGCATTTATTAGTTTTACTATACTCCTTATATATAGGCAGAATCCTATTAAGATCAGACCACTATATCATATAGCTTCCATAGGAACGTTCGGTCGAAAATTAATTTTTGTGTGAAAAAAAATTTTGTTCCTTAAGATATCTTGACCAAAATCGGCATTTATTAGTTTTACTATACTCCTTATATATAGGCAAAATCCTATTAAGCTCGGTACACAATATAATATAGCTGCCAGAGGAACGAACGGTCAAAATCTAAGTTTTTGTATGAAAAACATTTTGTTTTTCCAGAAATCTTGACCAAACTCAGCATTAATAAGTTTTACTATACTCCTCATATATAGACAAAATCCTATTAAGATTGGACCACTATATAATATAGCTGCCATAGGAACTGTCGTTCGAAAATTAAGTTGTTGTAAGAAAAAACATTTTGTTTTTCAAGATATCATGACCAAACTCGGCATTTATTATTTTAATATACTCCTCATATATATGCAAAATACTATTAAGATCTGACCAATATATCATATAGGTGCCATAGGAACGATCGATCGAAAATTCAGTTTTTTTTTAAATAAACAATTTGGTTTTTGAAGATATATTAACCAAACTCGTCATTTGTTAGTTTTACTATGCCTCTCATATATATGCAAAATCTTATCAAGAGTGGACCACTATATAATGTAGGTGCGATAGGAACGTACGCTCGAAAATTAAGTTGTTGTAAGAATAAACATTTTATTTTTCAAGATATCTTGACCAAACTCAGCATTTTTTTTTTTACTTTAAGATCGGACCACTATATCATATAGCTGTCATAGGAACGATAGGTTGAAAATTAAGTTGTTGTAAGAAAAAACATTTTGTTTTTCAAGATATCATGACTAAACTCGGCATTTATTATTTTTAATTTACTCCTCATATATATGCAAAATACTATTAAGATTGGACCACTATATCATATAGCTGCCATAGAAACGATCGGACGAAAATTAAGTTATTGTATGAAAAAACATTTTATTCAAGATATCTTGACCAAACTAGGCATTTATTAATTTTACTATGCCTTTCATATATATGCAAAATCCTATTAAGATTGGACCACTATATAATATGGCTGCCATAGGAATGATCTATCGAAAATTAAGTTGTTGTAAGAAAGAACATTATGTTTTTCAAGATATATTGACCAAACTCGACATTTATTATTTTTACTTTACTCCTCATATATGTATGTTCACACAAGAAGTGTATCCAACAGTCGCCATCCAACCGCCATGTAACTCCGGAACCAGTACACGGAACATGTACTGAAATTTCACCACACGTACACTAATACACTGGTACTCTTGTAATGTACTCTGAGAAAATGAAATAGATGAAAAATAACCTTCAAGCTAACAAAACGTGTTTTTCTTCAAACCTAAAATAAATTTGTGCAGAGCAGAAACGCTCCCCCAACGACGATTCATTCTATAGAACTTCACCTGGAAGCCCTGCGGACGCCCTACTACAACATTTGGTCCTTCGAGCCGGATACTTCTACAACGTTTGGTATATCCAGTTCGCCCCAGCAAGCATTGGTGGATCTGCAATAAAAGGTTCCAGGAACAGCCATAAATTCGAACAAGATAAGTAGCAGTGCACCTACCTCAACTTGTCCATTGCCAAATTTCCGGCAACTCCAGTTAATTAATTCTTTTGTGTGTCTGAACATATTTTTTCGCTTCACATTGTCCGTGGTTAAAGCGAGGGACAATTGTATTTAAAAAAAAAAAAAAATTCAACAAAAAAAAACCCGCAGATAAAATATTGTTCGTGGCCATTAAGGCGTCTAAAAAGTGATAAATATTAAAAGAAATAAAACAGAAAGTGACTCCGATAAGGTCGCCATATTGGTGTCTGTACATATATACATATATGTACAAGTGCATACCCAAAAATTTAACCGATCGCCATATTGATGTACGCAAGTACATCCAGACATATCTGCACACATAGGCTTTCGCTCCGTTGAACAACAAGTGTATGCGCTTCTCCATTCCAACCTTCACCAAAGAATCACACACTAAATACATATATAAAAACACACAATTCTAATTCGTATTTAATTAAATAAAACCACACTGTGCAAATTCACCTGCATGTATACACACACACATCCTATTATATGTGTATCGTTTGTTATTTTTCCTCCACAGCAGCTTCAATATTAATTTATATATTTATTTTTACCAATTAATTGGCAAGTGTGAAACGTAAACAAACAACAGGGTTGTAAAGTGTCAAGATCGGTTTTCGATAAACTGATTCTGTGAAACTTTTATATTTTGTATGTTTCCACCTTGCCATTGAGCTGCGTTTACTTAATAAAATACAAACATATATATTACTTTTCTTATTCTTATAAAAAATTTATAAAACATAATTATAAGTTAAGACGTTTCCAAGTTGCGTATTAAATCGAATATCCGTGCGATTTTTTATTAAAATAACAATTTATCACAAGTAATTCTATGAAAAAAAAAAACTTTTCGTTGAGCTGCGTTTAGAATAAACGTGCTTCTTCTTGAGCTCAACCATCATTAAGCGATAAGCATCATTTTTTGCGCGATCCGTTTCCACCACACGGCCGCTTTGTCAAAAGAGAATAAATCCTTTTCTCTGGTGTTTCAATAAAGAAATAATTAGATTTTTTCTCAATTAAAGGAAACTAAATAAGAATCAATTTGGTAAATTATTAGTAAAATAATTAATTTAACAAAATTTTCCGATTTCGTTGGACTCAATAGTGCACACCATTTCGGTCATTCCATTTTATTCTGATATCTCGATTCCATCGTTCCTGTGCCATTTCTTATTCCGTTTTCTCTCTGCTGATTCAAATTATTTGTATTTGATCACATTTCACCTGGTTAGTACAATTTTTGGCTCTGTGAAGAGCCTAGTATGCCAATCGGTGGTGATCAAAACAGCCAAAAACGACTCACAGCACCGTCCGTCAAGGAGTCAAAGCGACCTTTAACCTCACCTAGAGCAGTTTTCGGGAAACTCAAGGTCGAGAGTACCAGCACAACCGTCCGCAAGACTGTGAGTCCGATTCCAACAAGAGATATTACCCCAAAAATTACCCGTTCGACTACGCAAAAAATGCAGAAGTCAAGCGAAATGGCACTGAACGACTTCGTTTCTATAACTGACCGACTAGGCCAGTTTGAAGTGAAGATCAATGACGCAGCGGACAGTGACGTGTCACTGTTCACTCTCCAAGTCCGACGAGATCAGATTAAAACTTTATGGGAAAAGGTAGAACGCGAGTACGAGTTATGTTCCAAAGCTCTCAACCAAAGCGCTTGCAGCAGCAGTGACCTGGTGGCTATGCAAGCTAAATATGATTACTCGTACTCCGTTTACGAGCGATGTGCGGCTCAACTAAGCGAAAAAATAGAAAGATCCACGGCGTTAAATAGACAAGCTGAGCAACCCCCCTCCAACTTCTCCATGTCCAGGGGTTGCAGTCTCCCGCCATGCGACACTGAAGTTTTCAGTGGGGATTACCTACGCTGGCCTACTTTCCGAGACTTGTTTACAGCTGTTTATATTAACAATCCAAGATTGACGCCGGTGGAAAAATTGTTCCATCTTAATTCCAAAACCAGCGGCGAAGCTAGAGCAATTGTCTCCAAGTCCCCGCTCACGAATGACGGCTTTCAGTCAGCGTGGGCGAGCCTGACGGAGAGATTTGAGAATAAGCGACTATTAGTCAATAGTCAATTGAAAATTCTTTTCAATCTCCCCTCAGCAACACAAGAGTCTGGAGCCGCCCTTAAAGAGCTTCAGGCACAATCCAGGGATGTTTAACGGCTCTCGACTTGTCCAGGGTGAGCACCGAAAATTGGGATTGTCTGCTAATTTTCTTGTGCTCCTCTAAATTGCCTAAGCTCACGCTGTCGTTATGGGAACAATCGCTCCACGATAAGGCAGAGATCCCTCAATGGTCCGAGATGAATTTATTTCTGATCGACCGATATCGCACCTTGGAGGCGATAGAAGATGTACGACCTACCGCACATACGCCACTCCAGTCCAAACCCACAAGAAAAGAGTCCAACCAACTGAGAACCTTCGAAGCAACAGTGACTGCAAAGCCACAGCACTGCAAATTGTGTCAGAAGGAAAACCATCCCGTGCGTCTATGCCCGCGTTTTCTACAAATGTCCGTACCCGAGAGAGTTTCCGTCATTAAGCAACAAAAGCTGTGCTTAAACTGCTTCGCCAGACAGCACCAGTTGAAAGACTGCACCAGCGCACATAGTTGTTTCACGTGCAAGGGACGTCACAACACGCTACTCCACCGTGACAGACCCCAGGTGCCCTCAGCTTCCACAACACCAATAGTTTTGAACCCTCCTTCACCAATACAGTCCACTTCTACTTCAACCCAAGCTACCGTTCAAAACTATTTTTCCGCAAATTCACATGGTGTTCTCCTCGGCACGGCTGTCATCCAAGTGTGTCATTTGGGCACAAAGTATACAGCCCGGGCATTAATCGACTCTGGGTCTGAAGCGACCTTTATTTCAGAGCGATTGTTCAAAAGGGTTAAGCTTCCTTATCAACCCGTCGACGCACAGGTCTCCGGTTTGAATCAAGCCATTTCGGCTCAACCTCAAAAACTTTGCCATTTTAATATTGGTTCTCCTATAAAGCCCAGGGTTCATATTGAAACCTCGGCTTATGTTCTTCCAAAGCTGGCAGGCAATTTGCCCTCCTACACCATCCCCCAAACTGCTTTGGAAGAACTTCCAAAATTACACTTGGCCGATCCCTCTTTCTATAGGAGCTCACAGATAGACGTGCTTCTCGGCGCCGATATCCTCCCATCCATATTGTTAGGTGGCTCCTATCCCAACATATGTGGCACTCTCCTTGGTCAAGAAACGATTTTCGGCTGGATCCTTACAGGCCCCGTTTCTAAGACCAGTGCCAAATTTGTCGCATCCTTTTCGAATCAAGTCTCGCTGAATCCAAATGCGAGCTTGGATAAACTGCTCACAAAATTTTGGGAGGTGGAGGATATTCCAGTTAAGCTGGAAAAGGAATCCGACCTTTTTTGTGAGCGCAATTTTCAAAAAACCACTAAAAGGGATAAAAACGGCAGATACTTGGTCACACTGCCATTCAAGAATTCCGATCACATCCAGTTAGGCCATTCAAGGTCCATCGCACTAGCTCAATTTCTACGAAATGAGAATCGTCTGGCAAAAAATGCCCCCCTTAAGGAGCAGTACGATGCGGTGATCCAGGAATATCTGGACTTAGGTCACATGCGACAAGTCCCTCCAAGCAATGGTTCAGATAACTTTTATCTACCACACCATGCTGTTCACAAGCCTGACAGCACCACGACCAAGCTCCGCGTAGTATTTAACGCCTCCCACCCGTCATCGAATGGTAAAAGTCTGAACGATGTGCTACATGCAGGGCCCGTTCTGCAATCCGACTTAACCATTCAAATTCTAAGATGGCGCTTCTTCCGATATGTGTTCAATGCCGATATCACAAAAATGTATCGGCAAATACTTGTGCATCCCAACCACACGCCCTATCAGAGAATTCTGTTCCGAACAAAGGACAACGAGCTTCGTGACTTCGAACTCAGCACAGTCACGTTTGGAGTTAACTGTGCCCCCTTTTTGGCAATCCGGGTACTACATCAGCTATCTGATGACGTTCGTTCGCTCTATCCCTTAGCAAGTCATATTATCGCAAACAATATGTATGTCGACGATGTACTAGCGGGAGCCCATTCCAAATCAACAGCAGATCAAGCAATTGCAGAACTCCGCAAGGCCCTTGAATCTGCCGGGTTTCCCTTGCGAAAATGGACATCCAATGAAAAGGACTTGCTAAGAGCGATTCCCAAGGACCACTTGCTTCACGCCGACTTTTTAGAGATCGAGGAAGCCTGTTCGGCAAAGACTCTCGGGATCAGATGGAAAGCTGACACCGATCAGTTCTTTTTCGCTCCATCCGAGCTAACAGCCAAACAGTCCGTCTCCAAACGTGAAGTCCTTTCACAGATTGCCAAACTGTTCGACCCAGCAGGTTGGCTGGGTCCAGTCATTATCCAGGCAAAAATATTCATGCAGGAGATCTGGCTCCAAGAACTGGGCTGGGACGATCCGCTACCTGAGAGTCTTCTCATTAAGTGGAATTTATTTCTGCAAGAGTTTCCGGGCCTCAGTGCGATTCGCATCCCTAGATGGGTCGAATTCCGCCCACAGGGGACTATCCAATACCATGGGTTTTGTGACGCTTCGCAGCGTGCATATGGGGCCGCCATTTACGTGCGCACTGAGATACAAGATCGCATCTCAGTACATCTCCTAACAGCGAAAACGAGGGTCGCTCCGGTCAAGACGATATCCTTGCCACGACTAGAGCTGTGCGGAGCAGCACTTCTGTCCGAGTTATCCGCTGCACTCAGTCCCCAGCTACCTTCCGCTGGCGGCGACTGGTTCTATTGGACAGATTCCACAATTGGCTTCATAAGCCACCATGCGCCTGGACTACTTTTGTAGCAAACAGAGTCGCAAAAATTACTCAGGCCACCGACTCCAATAAATGGTCCCATGTACGATCCGAGTACAATCCAGCGGACCTAGCGAGCAGAGGTGCCCCACCACACGCGTTAGTCAACAATGAGCTGTGGTGGCACGGGCCAGAATGGTTACGCCTACCTCAGAACCAATGGCCCATTCCTTCAGATCCCCTCCCAGATACGACAATAGAGCAACGTACGATTAAGGTAAACCTCGTAAACACGGCTCCCTCATTTTCTTTCCTCGAGCGCTTCTCCAAGTTCGATCGAGCCCTGCGAGTGTTAGCCTACATCTATCGCTTCTTCAAGCGTTGCAAACGATTGTCGCTCCCGTCAACTATGGAAATTGACAGCAACGAGATTTCTTATGCACAAGAAAAACTCATTCTCCTGACCCAGAGACAAGCATACTCGTCAGAGTACACTTGCTTGAGCACGAAAAAACAGCTCACTTCCAGCAAAATCCTTAATTTGAACCCCTTTTTAGATGGTAAGGGAATTATTCGAGCATGTGGTCGTGTAAGAGCGGCCGAAGCACTCGGCTACGATGAGCGGCATCCAATCATACTGCCATACACATGTGCATATTCGCGTCTCTTGACCGCTTTCACCCATCTTATATCCTTGCATGGAGGCAACCAGCTCATGATGCGTTTAATACGATCACAGTACTGGATTCCAAAGCTGAAGGTGTTGGTCAAATCCACAATTCATTCCTGCAAAATCTGCGTCATCCGAAAAAAGAAATTGCAAACGCAGCTCATGGGCGACTTGCCTGTGGAGAGAGTCACATTCTCTCGACCGTTCACTCACACAGGAGTCGATTTTGCAGGCCCCTTCGATGTAAAAAATTACACAGGTCGAGCCTGTCTTATTACGAAAGGTTACGTGTGCGTCTTTGTGTGCTTCAGCACCAAAGCCATCCACCTAGAAGCTACATCTGACCTGACCACAGAAAGATTCCTAGCGGCATTTGCGAGATTTGTGGCACGACGAGGGTGCCCAAGTCAAATGCATTCCGACAACGGCAAAACCTTCGTCGGAGCGGCCAAAGTCCTCTCGCGCGATTTTGTAGAAGCGCTTAAGACTCAACTCCAGGCCACTTACAGTCTCCAGAAACTGTCCTGGCACTTCAACCCTCCTAGTGCACCGCATATGGGTGGCCTGTGGGAGGCAGGTGTAAAGAGTTTCAAAAATCTATTTTATAAATCTACATCGACCTCCAAATACACCTTCGAAGAGCTTTCCACGCTCCTATCCAAAGTTGAAGCATGCCTGAATTCAAGACCGATATCTCCATTGTCGGAAGATCCTACTGATCTCCTAGCTCTGACTCCCGGTCATTTTCTAGTCGGGGGTCCTCTACTTTCCGCCACAGAGCCAGAGATCAAGGAAAACGCCGCGTCCATCATCAACCGCTGGCAGCGCTTGAAGGCTTTGCAACAACAGTTCTGTCTCCGTTGGAAACATGAGTCTCTTTTAGAGTTACACAAAAGAAACAAATGGCAAACTCCAACGCGAGACTTACAACGGGGCGATCTAGTCATTATTAAAGAAGATAATCTTCCAGTTAATGACTGGCGTCTAGGTCGAATCCAAACGACCTATCCTGGCGACGACCAAAGAGTCCGAGTGGTCGACGTCTTAACAGCCCGAGGTGTCTCCAAGAGACCTATCTCTAAGCTGATCCTGCTCCCGATAGAATCTAGTCTCCATTTTCCATCCAGTAAAATTTCCAGTAAAGACTAGAATCCTAGATCCATAGGTCTGCGGACCATCCGTATAAAGCCGCATCAGTAATGTCTACTATGCTTTTTTTTCACATTCTTCACGTAACAGCACGATGTCTCCACGCCAACAACATGGCCGATCCAAGAGCCGACCGGCAACGGAATCGTTCCGATGCCGAGTATGCCGAGGAGTCCACGCGCTGCGCAAGTGCCAGCGGTTCATGCGGCTGTCTCCAGAGAAGAGACTCCGAGCAGTTCTCGTTAATAAATACTGCCCAAACTGCCTGGCTCACCAACATTCCGGGGAGTCATGTCGCCGCAAGGACAAGTGCCGCAAGTGCCAGGGCGACCATCACACCTTGCTTCATTTGCAAGAAGCGCGTCGCATGCCATCTCCAGAGCGATCCCAGACAAGGCGCAGCACCAAGGCCCAAGCGCGACGCTCCGCGCCGCCTTCATCCGCTGGTTCCATCTCCTTATCATCACTCATGGAACACAAAAGGACAACCGTGCTCCCGAGAGCACTCATCCGACTCGGAAACGGCAAGGCGACCCGCGAAACTCGGGCACTTTTAGACCCGTGCTGTCCGGTAAGTCTTATCGACGCATCCTTGGCAAAGGCCTCCGGGCTATCCGTCACCCGCGTCGGTAAAGACAACGCTTGCTCGGCTTCAATAAGCTCTAGGACCTCTAGCTTCCAGCGAGAGGTCATCCTGCAAGTGATGCCAAATCTCCGGTATCGAACTCCAACGAAGCCCATCAGCGAGGAATTGAATGAGCCCTTCACCAACATTCGATTGGCAGACGATCGCTGGTTCCAGCCGGAAATCTCCAATCTGGTTTTGGGCTCGGATATATATCCGGACTTAATCCTCCAAGGCGTCCTGCCGAGTCTTGGCGGCGCACCACTGGCCCAAAACACGGTCTTTGGGTGGATATTGTCCGGCTCCTGTGCTCAATAGTCGGAACAGAGCCACGTCCCTCTCCCTTTTTCTTTTGCAATACTGCAAGGCGGGCGGCATGTTCACACAAGAAGTGTATCCAACAGTCGCCATCCAACCGCCATGTAACTCCGGAACCAGTACACGGAACATGTACTGAAATTTCACCACACGTACACTAATACACTGGTACTCTTGTAATGTACTCTGAGAAAATGAAATAGATGAAAAATAACCTTCAAGCTAACAAAACGTGTTTTTCTTCAAACCTAAAATAAATTTGTGCAGAGCAGAAACGCTCCCCCAACGACGATTCATTCTATAGAACTTCACCTGGAAGCCCTGCGGACGCCCTACTACAACAATGTATATGCAAAATCCTATTAAGATCGGACCACTATATCATATAGCTGCCATAGGAACGATCGGTCGAAAATTAATTTTTTGTATGAAAAAACATTTTGTTTCTCAAGATATCTTGACCAAAATAGGCATTTATTAGTTTTACTATACTCCTTATATATAGGCAAAATCCTATTAAGATCAGACCACTATATCATATAGCTTCCATAGGAACGGTCGGTCGAAAATAATTTTTGTGTGAAAAAACATTTTGTTCCTTAAGATATCTTGACCAAAATAGGCATTTATTAGTTTTACTATACTCCTTATATATAGGCAAAATCCTATTAAGCTTGGTACACTATATAATATAGGTGCCAGAGGAAACGAACGGTCAAAATCTAAGTTTTGTATGAAAAACATTTTGTTTTTCAAGAAATCTTGACCAAACTCAGCATTAATTATTTTTACTATACTCCTCTTATATAGACAAAATTCTATTAAGATTGGACCACTATATAATATAGCTGCCATAGGAACTGTCGTTCGAAAATTAATTTTTTGTGTGAAAAAAAATTTTGTTCCTTAAGATATCTTGACCAAAATCGGCATTTATTAGTTTACTATACTCCTTATAATAGGCAAAATCCTATTAAGCTCGGTACACTATATAATATAGCTGCTAGAGGAACGAACGGTCAAAATCTAAGTTTTTGTATGAAAAACATTTTGTTTTTCAAGAAATCTTGACCAAACTCAGCATTAATTAGTTTTACTATACTCCTCATATATAGACAAAATCCTATTAAGATTGGACCACTATATAATATAGCTGCCATAGGAACTGTCGTTCGAAAATTAAGTTGTTGTAAGAAAAAACATTTTGTTTTGTAAGATATCATGACCAAACTCGGCATTTATTATTTTTAATATACTCCTCATATATATGCAAAATACTATTAAGATCTGACCAATATATCATATAGGTGCCATAGGAACGATCGATCGAAAATTCGTTTTTTTTTAAATAAACAATTTGGTTTTTGAAGATATATTAACCAAACTCGTCATTGTTAGTTTGTTAGTTTGCCTCTCATATATATGCAAAATCTTATCAAGAGTGGACCACTATATAATGTAGGTGCCATAGGAACGTACGGTCGAAAATTAAGTTTGTTGTAAGAAAAAACATTTATTTTCAAGATATCTTGACCAAACTCAGCATTTTTTTTTTTACTTTAAGATCGGACCACTATATCATATAGCTGCCATAGGAACTGTCGGTCGAAAATTAAGTTGTTGTAAGAAAAAACATTTTGTTTTTCAAAATATCATGACCAAACTCGGCATTTATTATTTTTAATATACTCCTCATATATATGCAAAATACTATTAAGATCTGACAATATACATATAGGTGCCATAGGAACGATCGATCGAAAATGCAGTTTTTTTATAAATAAACAATTTGGTTTTGAAGATAATTAACCAAACTCGTCATTTGTTAGTTTTACTATGCCTCTCATATAGCAAAATCTTATCATGAGTGGACCACTATATAATGTAGGTGCGATAGGAACGTACGGTCGAAAATTAAGTTTGTGTGTAAGAAAACATTATTTTTCAAGATATCTTGACCAAACTCAGCATTTTTTTTTTACTTTAAGATCGGACCACTATATCATATAGCTGTCATAGGAACGATAGGTCGAAAATTAAGTTGTGTATGAAAAAACATTTGTTTCTCAAGATATCTTGACCAAACTCGGCAATTATTAGTTTTACTATACTCCTTATATATAGGCCAAATCCTATTAAGATCGGACCACTGTATCATATAGCTGCCATAGGATCGATCGGTCGAAAATTAAGTTTTTGTATGAAAAACATGTTTTTTCAAGAAATCTTGGCAAAACTCAGAATATATAGTTTACTATACTCCTCAATATAGGCAAAATCCTATTAAGATCGGACTACTATATCATATAGTTGCCATAGGAACGATGGTCGAAAATTAATTTTTTGTATGAAAAAACATTTTGTTTCTCAAGATATCTGACCAAACTCGGCATTTTTTAGTTTTACTATACTCCTTATATATAGGCAAAATCCTATTAAGATCAGACCACTATATCACATAGCTTCCATAGGAACGGTCGGTCGAAAAAATAATTTTTGTGTGAAAAAACATTTTGTTCCTTAAGATATCTTGACCAAAATCGGCATTTATTAGTTTTACTATACTCCTTATATAGGCAAATCCTATTAAGCTCGGTACACTATATAATATAGCTGCCAGAGGAAACGAACGGTCAAAATCTAAGTTTTTGTATGAAAAACATTTTGTTTTTCAGAAATCTTGACCAAATTCAGCATTAATTAGTTTTACTATACTCCTCATATATAGACAAAATCCTATTAAGATTGGACCACTATATAATATAGCTGCCATAGGAACTGTCGTTCGAAAATTAAGTTGTTGTATGAAAAAACATTTTGTTTCTCAAGATATCTTGACCAAACTCGGCATTTATTATTTTAATATACTCCTCATATATATGCAAAATACTATTAAGATCTGACCAATATATCATATAGGTGCCATAGGAACGATCGATCGCAAATTCAGTTTTTTATAAATAAACAATTTGGTTTTGAAATATATTAACCAAACTCGTCATTGTTAGTTTTACTATGCCTCTCATATATATGCAAAATCTTATCAAGAGTGGACCACTATATAATGTAGGTGCGATAGGAACGTACGCTCGAAAATTAAGTTTGTTGTAAGAATAAACATTTTATTTTTAAGATATCTTGACCAAACTCAGCATTTTTTTTTTACTTTAAGATCGGACCACTATATCATATAGCTGCCATAGGAACTGTCGGTCGAAAAATTAAGTTGTTGTAAGAAAAAAACATTTTGTTTTTCAAAATATCATGACCAAACTCGGCATTATTATTTTTAATATACTCCTCATATATATGCAAAATACTATTAAGATCTGACCAATATATCATATAGGTGCCATAGGAACGATCGATCGAAAATTCAGTTTTTTTATAAATAAACAATTTGGTTTTGAAGATATATTAACCAAAACTCGTCATTTGTTAGTTACTATGCCTCTCATATATATGCAAAATCTTATCAAGAGTGGACCACTATATAATGTAGGTGCGATAGGAACGTACGCTCGAAAATTAAGTTGTTGTAAGAAAAAACATTTTATTTTTCAAGATATCTTGACCAAATCAGCATTTTTTTTTTACTTTAAGATCGGACCACTATATCATATAGCTGCCATAGGA